>JARYGA010010433.1:0-63398 GCA_030545235.1 Helianthus tuberosus | reverse complement strand
AAGTCATTTATTATATTTTAAAACACCTTTAGTCACACATTTTAGTATTAATGTGACTATTGTATAACACTTCAAAACCTTTAGCCACACTTTTCGAAAAAAAATGTGACATTTACTAGTCAGTTTAGCCACAACTCGAAAAATGTGGCTAAATATGACCTACCGCCACGATATTTGTGTAATTTTTTAATTCATGTGACGAAAACACATCTTTTCAAAACATTTAGTCACATTTTCAATAAAAACATGATAATAGCTAGTCACAATAAAAAAATGTAACCAAATATTACCAACTGCTATTGTAGATTTTTAATGATGTGGCTAAAATATAATACATATGACCACTTATGAGTTTGTGTGATCAAAGTAGTTTTTATTAGCCACTTATAAGTTTTATGTGTTGCTAAAAGTTACAAATGGTCTCGAATTAAAACATATGACTATTACTGGCATATGGTCACAGCTTCGTGACCCTCCACCCTCCACCTCCTTGTTGCAATCCTAATCCATCATCTGCTGCCATACGTTCACCTTCAGCGTTTATCCAACTGTGAGAAAATTTTGATAATATCCAATTTCCACAGTTTATCAACCTCGATTGAAGCCCGTCTTGGTTTGGTAGGTGATATACACCAAAATTTTGAGAAAATTAGGTTATAGAAATCTTATAACAAAAATTTTTGGTTATGAATTTAGTTCTATTCGTATGTGGTTATGTCGGTTTTCTGAATTTAGTTTGGCCTGGTCGAATTACATTGAAGTTTGAAAATTAGGGCTTGATTTGGCTCACTGTTGATATGATCTTATTTGTTTAAGACTACATAGAGTTATGTAATTTTATGTATACCATGTTATTTATTGATACTGCCTTATTTGCCCTTTCAGCCGTTTATGCCATCATTCTCCATTGAGGCACTTAAGCAGCTTTCTTTGCCCCTTCAAATCTACTTTCTCTCTCTGATGAGAAAGAAGATATAAAGAAGGCTATAAGACCGTGGGAGATGGTACTTGCTACATAATTGGAACCCATGTGCCATTATTTAAAGAACTTGTAAGTAAAACAAATGCCTATTTTGATAATTACGTGTGCCATAATTAGAATTATGCACCTGGCTTACTGTTCTGTGCGTGTGCTATCTTTATGATGTGCAGAAAGATGAAGAGGTGGAATTCTTTAGGGAAAATTTGCTGGCAGTCAAGCAGACCGAGCTGTCAAAGCAAAAATAATTGAAGAACTCGAAAGCTGTAGGTTGATGTTTTCTTTCGGCAATTTGGCTCCTTTTCACTTGTATGTGTATTTGTTGTTTTTACTTGTTCCACTCAAGTTCCATTCCTTCATGTGCCCTTCTTGTATACACGCACTTCAGAAAACAAGCCAATTATTACTGTGTATTCATTATGAGTGCTATACTTTTATATAAAATCTGAATCAACTCATATCAGCATGAAATTTTCAATTTCGTTGTTACCTATATGCTATATAAAATCGGAGAATTAATATTGTGTTGTGTTTTATTTTCATGTAGCTTCAGGTTCTTGTTAGAAACTTAGACGTCTATGCTGTTGGAGGGATTTGATGGTAAATAACTTACTCTGTAGATAAAGGGATTTTCGGGTGGTTGGTGGCGTGTTGGGTAACAAATCTAAACGGGTCCGGGTTATCTGAGCAGTTCTTTGGTTCAGGAAAAAATTGATTAGGTCGAGTTGACCCAAAACACTTCTTTTGTTGAAAAATGATGGTTAGGCGATCATTTTGGAGTCACGGCTGGATTTCAAAAATGGTCAACATTTGGTTACAGTTAGTAGATAAATGCAGTCAAAAGATAAGTCAGATTAAGTCAACTATCATGT
The DNA here is from genome assembly GCA_030545235.1 of Helianthus tuberosus. NCBI lineage: Eukaryota > Viridiplantae > Streptophyta > Magnoliopsida > Asterales > Asteraceae > Helianthus > Helianthus tuberosus. The sequence continues at coordinate 61,547 of JARYGA010010433.1, read as the reverse complement.
GCGTAAACGATTATGCTATCCTCATGTCTTGCTAGTTGAAATGTCTGTTTAGTGGAAAACAGTTGGAAGTATATTAGGTTTTAGGTCAAGTGTTGACATCCGAAGTCAACTGTTAAAGGGGAAGGGATTGGAAAGTGACGGTTGAAGTCAAATGTGATGGTTGCTTTGATATGAATAATTACAAAAAGCATACATATGGTGTTGGGCTAATGAACATATGGAGCAGCTACTTGATTTTATAAATGTTCAATTGCTGCTGCCAAACCAATTATTCAGTGAGCACGACCCCGTGTTCAGGCTCTGTATCTGGGTTTTTTATGAAAAATGTGCAGCACGGCCCCGTGTTCAGTGAGCACGGCCCGTGTTCAGGTTACTGTAAATGCAAAACTAAACTAAAATGAAGAAAAATGTGCGCGCGTTTTGAAAAAGTTTTAAAAAACTGATTAGGCCGTCGATTTTAAGCTTTCTTAAAATCCTTGTGTCCCCGGCAACGGCGCCAAAAACTTGATGTGTGCGAGTGTGTATATAAGTTTAAGTATATTTTAACCCCTTTTTACACGTTAGTCAAGTTTTAAATTTATAAAACACGATATTTTACTAACACTAAACACACATATGGGCCAGTGCACCCATCGTGAGCGTAGTATAGTGTTGGCAAGATACCGAGGTCGTCCAAGGACACAAGAACTTTTAGTACCAGTTTATCCTCAACGTCTAATCAAATCAAAAGTTAGAAAAATATTTTTAAACTAGAAAAATAAAACTAACTAAAATGCTGAAAAATAAAATAAAAATAAAAACAGATAGACAAGATGAATCACTTGGCTCCGACTCGTGTTTAGTGTAACCTTTGATTATTTCCGCACTTTTGCACTTTTTAAGAGATTATCTTAGTTATTGTAGTAGGCCCCTCTTTTGAAGGTGACGTTACCCTCAACCCAGTAGTTTGAGTCAGCAAGGATACAATCCTAAAGGGTCGGATTATTGAAAGATAATTAATTAAGTTATTAATGCAAATTATGGTAGGCCCCTCTTTTGGAGGTGACGTTACCCTCAGCTAAGTAGTATGAGTCAGCAGGGATACAGTCCTAAGTAGCCGGGTTAAAGTATTAATAGTAGCTTACATATGAGGGGATCAAAGAGTTTGGACCCCCGCCATCCAATACCGGTGGGTATTGAAGGAGGTCCTACTAAATTTGACCCAGGTCCTTGCAGGATCTATACACTGAACAAGGCAAGACTCTTACCAAACCGTTCCCTTAACCCCCGACCAGGTAGCCAACATATCTCCATATAGACCGTGGAGATATGAATGGTGAAAATCTTTTATTTTATATAGACAGTAAAATAATGTCAATACACCACGGACAAATGATAAAGAAGAATCACCTTCAACATAAGAAACTAGTTATTAAAGTCATTAATACATAACCAAGTAAAAAGTGCGAAAAGATTAAAAATAAAAAGTATTACACTAGACACTTGTCTTCACCAAGTGATGTAAGAGACTTAGGCAAACATGGCCTTTGATTGTCAAGAACTCTTACGATCAATTTTGGATCCCGAGACGACTCACACACTCTATGATGGACAATAGATGATGGTGGTGGATGATGGTGTTGTGATGGTGGTGGGTGGTGGGTGAAGTGTTAGAGAGGTGATGTGCCAAGGGATGGTTTGCAAATGAGCCAAGCACCCCTATTTATAGCCTGAACAGCAGCTCGGGCACGGCCCCGTGTCCATTGGGCACGACCCCGTGTCCACCTTCTTCTCTGTCTTCATTAATTGCAGTTTGTCTGCATTAGTTGACCACGCCCCCGTGTCCGCTGGGCACGACCCTGTGTGCAGAAGCGTATCTGTACTATCAAGATTTCCTCAGATTCTGCGAATCTTAGAGTTGACCACGGCCCCGTGTCCGCTGAGCACGCCCCCGTGGTGGTTGATAGAAGCTTCTACAGCTTTGTCTTTTCTGCTGACACTTGGGCACGACCCCGTGTTCATTGAGCACGGGGCGTGTTCAGCCTTCTGTTCTCTTGTTTTGCTTGGGAAGATGCTGTCGGGGAGGCTGGGCATGCCACGTTTGTTCTTTTTCTTGTATTTATGTTAGCTTTAGCTGCCTTTTTGCTTCTTTTGTTCATTTGAGCTCATTTAATCCTGAAAATACAAAAGGAAGACAAAAACACACTTATTCCAACATTAGTACTAAAAAAGGGTTAGGTTTATGTCACAATTGATGTAATTTATATGTTGCATTTTGTGTACATCAATGAGTTATTTTTTATAACACAATTATTTCAGTTTATTATTTTGCAGGATAAAATATTTATTTCGATAATATTTGATAATTATAGTCTAAGTAGTTCTTGCATAGATTATGTGTTGTTTAGAGCTATAAACTCTTGTGTTGATAATATAGATGTCCATGACTAACGTAAAACATATACTTGTGATCATGGATTCTAAAGTATGTTAGATAATATAGATGTCTATGACTAACGTAAAACATATACTTATGGTCATGGATTCTAAAGTATACGTGTCGTGTTAAGTCGACAAGACAATCATATACACAAGTTGGTTCTAATGAAGATATTATATGGATCGATAAGTCTGACGAATCTGAACTTTTGAGTGTGATAAGAACACGGTCATTAAGTGCGTGTGGATTTCTACAAGGGATTTGATGATCCAACAATGCTTTTATATATGTACTAAATTATATATTTAACATATGCATTCACTTATTATGCATAAAAGTGTTGGTGATGGAGTGTAAAAACCATCTCAAGATAATGTAAAGGTCTCAAGTTCAAGTCTTGGCTTTACCACCAAGGTTTTATTTTTTTAATTCATTTCCCCTTTATCACAATTTTGGGCCCGATTTTTTTTTGTCGTCCGAGGCCTAAATTTTTATGGAAGTTCTCGGGGACGGCTCTGGTTTGGTGGGTAGCGGAATCAAGTCTAAATTCTTGTAAATAAGAAACAAGAGTAAATTACGTTTTTGGCCCCTGTGGTTATATCAGTTTTACTATATTGGCCCAAAATAAGAATTTTTAACGTTTCTGTCCCCATGGTCCCTATATCTAACCATTTTGGCCCCTAATTCTAACCAAACCCTAACTCAGGTTAATTATTAGGCACATGACTTGCACATGATGGGTAATATGGTAATTTCACCTCCCCTTCATCCTGATTTCTTTTTATTTAACCCACATTTGCAGATTTTTTCATCCATTCTCCATCATCTACCCTCTTCAATCATCATCTTCTAACCCATCACCTTCAACCATCATCATCTTCAATTAGATCGATAGAACCAAGAGTTCGAAAAATTAAGTCTTGAAATTATATTGATTTATTATCTGGTCAACACCAGCATCTGGCCTTTTGAAAATGGATCCGGTCTTGAAGGAATCGAAGAATCAGAAACGAAAAGAAGCTGATTCAAAATTAGATCGATTCAGAACCAAGTGTTTGAAAAATGAAGAAGGCAAAGGGTTGTTACAATTCCAAAAGGGTCAATTGCGAATTCAAGAAGTCAAAGGCAGGAGGCTGTTATCTTGTTCTTGACTTTTTGGTTGAATAAATTGAAACCGGCGACCAAGTTTTTGTTCTTGTTCGCATACGGGTTTATTTTTTTTCTTGTTTCATATCCTATAAATCCTTGTTCTTCTAAATTTTATGTTCTTGATTGTTTCCAAATCAAAGTTAGAAAAGAATTCGAAGAAGGGCTGTTGTTTCTCAATTAATAACTTTAGTCAAATAATTTATTTTTGATCCAAAGTCACTTGTAGAAAACAATTTAAAAGGTCGTGGTGCAATATGGTCCTGTTTTGCCTTCAATTTTTTACCATGAAATTACAAATATGGCTGTGATTTGAAGTTTGTTTCTAGATTGCACATATCAGATTTGATCGAGATAAGATAAGTCAGAAGCCTGTTATGCAGGCAGTGGATTTTCATATTCAGGTTTGTATTCTGTTATGTTTTTTTTGACAATTTTGTGTTAGGAATTTAGGTGGTGTTTGGATGTTGTTTGATGAATGGAATTCCAATGGCAAATTTGGGGGTTTTCATGGAGAAGATGATGGGAATTTAGGGGTTTATGTGGTGTATGATGATGATGGTTGAAGATGTTGATGTTCGTTTTGATTTGTGTTTGAATTGAAGACCTGGTTGATATTAATAAGAAATAATCATAGTCTTATTTTCTTTTCTGTATCATTGCATTTAATTTGGTTAGGGGATGATGATGATGGTTGAAGGTGGTCATGTTCTTGAAGATCTGGGTTTGAAGTTGATGAGTTTTGTTGAAGATCTGGGTTGCAGATGATGTTGTGTTTAAGATCTGAGATGCAGATGATGATGATTTATTGAAGATCTGGGTTTTATTTATAAACTCATTAAAGGGGAGGTGAAATTACCATATTACCCATCATGTGCAAGTCATGTGCCTAATAATTAACCTGAGTTAGGGTTTGGTTAGAATTAGGGGCCAAAATGGTTAGATATAGGGACCATGGGGGCAGAAACGTTAAAAATTCTTATTTTGGGCCAATATAGTAAAACTGATATAACCACAGGGGCCAAAAACGTAATTTACTCTAAGAAACAACTATACAACTTGTTGGGTTCAAAACATCATTAAACATGTTTAAAACTAAGTGAATGTTTAAAACAGCTATGTATTGGATAAACTCAGATACATAGTCTAAGTGAATCTTTGAGTATGAGAATTATTGGCTAAACTGATCTGACTATTGGGATTCTTTTTCGCTGAAATAAGGTTAAATCATCATTAATAGGTTAATAAACTGTGATCACTATTGAAATTGGTTTAGGTTCATCATATTAATATTAATTAATTAATTATCAATCAACATATTGTGTTTTAGATGTTCCCTTTAGAATTCTTAAAGTGAGATTTCTGTGATACTCTGCTTGTTAGCGATTGTGGGTAAAGATTTTAACCGATAACAGTTTTGTATCGAGGGATTTTTAACCATGGTTAAAGTGCTATAGGATTCATCTTCACATTCTTATGGAATGAGTTGATTTCGTTTACATTCTATATTTTTCAAATACCTTGAGCTTTCTTAAGATTGGCTTCTTCCATCACAGGCACTTCTCCCATCTAATAAAACATTCAGAAACCTACCATCGTCACCTGATCTTCTTCAGATTCACTTCGATTGCACAGGTAACAAAATTTCTCAACCCTATCCAATTATTATTCAATTTACGGAAACCTAGGAACACCATCTTCGCCGATCCCCTTCACACAGCCGATAACCCATTTTTCACCTACCATCTTCGCCGTACACCCCTAATCAACCCCTATTCCCCACCGCCATTCCATAGTTACCCCTCATAACCTCCAATTTCAACCACAAATCTGACATTTTTCAACTCAAATTCGGGTTTTCACTTTGGGGTTCAAGTTCAACCGAAAAATCTTTCTATTCCTCTTATTTCTCTTCAAATCTCAGGTGTGTTCGTTTTCTTGGCTACTACTAACTGTTTTGGGGTTTGATTGAGATTGTTAGGGTTTAGGGTTTGGTAATTTGGGGAAAAAAGATTTGATTTTTAGGTCTAAAGTGGAGAATTCTGGTTGTTCAAGATTGTTAGGGTTTAGGGTTTGGTGATTTGGGGAAAAAAAAAAAAGATTTGATCCCTCTTCTGCAATCATCAGTTTCTTCATCGTTTGAAGCTAACGTCCTACAGATACTGTTTGATCACCTCATACTTTCTCAATTTCGCACCTTTTGTCCATGGTTTAAAGCGTGGGGTCCTAACCCCGTAAAGGGGGGACAGGCAACTCGTGGTTGCTCCCCCTCCTTCCTCCCTGGCAGGGAGTTTTAGTTTTTGGTGCATCCCCTACTTCACTCGAGTTGGGTTATTGTTCTTAGGTGTATGATGAAAGGTGTTGTGCATGGGGGAGGCCCTGAGGGTGTTAGGCCTTGCCCCTTCAGGAATTTCCACTCTTGCAAAGATGGTTTTGTAGGGTCCAAAGGATACGCGAGGCTGCTCTCTCACTTCCAACGGGACCACCTCAAGTCAGATAACAGGAAAGATGCTTTACGGGGTGCGATTGCTAAGGATCCCGACTTATATGAGGACGTGGGAGAAACTTTGAAAACGCTTAACAACTGGCTGTGCGGGGAGTGCATGGTTGTGCATGCTCTTAGCCGGGGGTGTCATCATGTTGATGACCTTGTTAAATTTGTCCCTAGCTCGAGGGGGACCGAGGACTATATTGTGGGGATTCCCAAACCACAAGTTTCGGGAGGGGGGGTTTCAGGGGAAGGCATTGCCTCTGTCGGTGTGGATAGCTCCCTTCTGGAGCGAGTTTTTTCTCTTCCCATCACGACAGTCAAGAGCATTCCTCCTAGTTGTCGAATGGCGTTCGCGCAAGCTTTAACATCGGCTATGCGGAAGGTGGTTGCTACCCCTGGGTCGGTTGAATATTGGGTTAAGCTACTCTTGTTGCCTCGCTGTACTTTAAAAGTTGTGCGCCCTGCCAATAGGCAGGAACGTCGGTCCGGGAACAGGAAAACGTTACAGTGCTTTAGCATCCAACGGGCTCTTTCTGTCTGGAAAGACGGGGAAGGGATTAGCGAGCTAGTTGCTTCCCTCTTTCAGGATGTAAAGGAGAAAGGGGCGGTAACTGGGTCCGACCGTCGGGAGGGCCGAACCAATGTTAAGCAGTGCCTTCGTAAAGTGGCAGATGGTCATTTCACAGCTGCGGTCAAGGTGTTGTCCTCTTCTGGCGTTGCCCCCCTTGGGCCCTCCACTTTGGAGGCCCTCGCGGAGAAACACCCGGTTACGCCCCCTCCGGTTGTGCCGGCAGACACAATCCCTCAGCCACCCTTAACTGTTGATGCAGAGTGCGTTTTGGGGTGCATTAAGTCTTTCCCCAAAGGAACTTCGTGCGGTAGAGATGGGCTCAGGGCGCAACACTTACTGGATAGCTTTTGTGGAGAGGGGTCCTCAACTTCCTCGGGTTTAGTTTTAGCCATCAACGGGGTAGTCAATGTCTTCTTGGGGGGTTTATGCCCCAGGTCTCTTGCTGAGTTCGTTGCCTCCGCTCCTCTGACCCCCTTGCTGAAACCTGGTGGGGGGATCCGTCCTATTGCGGTCGGGGCCATTTGGCGTCGGCTGGTCTCCAAGATAGCGATGAAAAAGGTAGGGAAAGAGATGGTTAGGTACCTGGGGGATCATCAATTCGGGGTTGGGACACCAGATGGGGCTGAAGCTATCCTCCATAGCGCGAACAGGTTCCTTAACGCCTTTCACGATGATGGGGCCCTCGCCATGCTTACCGTTGACTTCTCCAATGCTTTCAACCTAGTGGATCGCACAGCTCTTCTGCGGGAGGTTGGGATTCGATGCCCATCTATATTTCCGTGGGTACATTTTCTTTATGGGCAAACCGCTAGGCTTTATGTGGGTAATGACTGTATTGGGTCGTCCACGGGGGTCCAGCAGGGGGATCCTTTGGGGCCTCTATTGTTCGCCCTTGTCTTGCACCCCCTCACACAACGTATACGAGACAGTTGCACCCTCCCCTTTCACGCGTGGTATTTGGATGATGGTACTATTATGGGAAAAACATCTGAGGTAGCAAAGGCTCTGGCTATCATTCAATCTGAGGGGCCACCTTTGGGGCTCCGGCTTAATATAAAAAAAACAGAGTTATATTGGCCGTCTTGTAATGGAGAAAAATTGGAGGCTAGTTTATTCCCGAAGGAGATTGGAAGACCAACGGGGGGCGTGAGACTCCTTGGGGGAGCTGTGAGCCGGGACCCCAGTTTCATTAGTGCTTTGGCTGCGCGGCGAGCTTCCCGGGCAGTGGATCTTATGAGTAGCCTTTCGCAACTCCGAGACCCGCAAAGTGAGCTTCTCCTGCTGCGCTCTTGCATGGGTGTCGCCAAGCTCCTTTTTGGTCTGCGAACTTGTCAACCTGTGTTTGTAAAGGAGGCGGTATCCTTATTCGATAAAGGGCTACGGGGGGCTATAGAGGACATTGTGGTGTGTGGGGGTCCTTTTTTTGGGGATTTTCAGTGGCGGGTTGCTTCTCTGCCCTGTAAGATGGGGGGCTGGGGCTTCTATCGGCCATGGATGTCTCCATTTACGGTTTTGTTGCCTCGCGAGCTCAATCGTGGGGGCTGCAAGATCACATCTTGCGCGAGAGTGGGGTTGTTGGAATGGATGGGGATTATGACATGGCTCTGGGGGAGTTGCATAGACACCTCCCGGATTTGGATATCGGCGGTTTCGCTAACAGGGACACCGCCCCACCGAAGACCCAGAAGACTTTGGCGAGTGCTCTGTTTTGTCGTATCGCTCAGAATATTGGATCAGATTTCTGTACGACCCCTCGTCAGAACGCCGTCCTAGAATGCTTGCGGGGCCCCCACGCCCAAGATTTTCTATCGGTCATCCCCATCGAGGGCTTAGGCCAAAAGATGTCAGCCGTTGAATACCGTGCTATCTTAAAATATCGGCTCATGATTCCTATGTTCCCTGATGATGAGCAATGCCCGATTTGCCGGAAAGCTTGCTTAGACCAATTTGGGGAGCATGCTCTGCACTGTAAAGAACTGTCAGGTTTTAAGTATAGGCACGACTGGGTGCGGGATGTCTTGGGGGACATCCTCAAACGGGCGGGGATCTCGGTGAAGAAAGAAGCCCCCGTAAACTTTTTGACAGATCCGGGGGAAGGAAGATCCACATTGCGCCCCGTAGACGTTTTAGTTTTCGGGTGGGATGCAGGTAAACACGCTTGTGTTGATCTTACCGGGGTTTCCCCCCTTGTAGGCTTTCGGGATACAGGTTTTGTCCCTGGTCAGGCGATTGCAAGGGCGGCAGCAAAGAAAATGGACAAACATGCAAAAGCCTGCGAGGATAATCAACATTCATTTATCCCTTTTGCCTTTGATACATTTGGCTCGCTAGCCCCAGAAGCCATCAGATTTCTTGAACGGGTCCAACGGGTTGTTCACAGCAACATTTCGTCTCCTAGAGACCGGGGTTTCGTTTTTACTAGGTTAGGTTTCGCTATTCAAAAGGGGGTAGCGGCGCAGCTTGTTGCCCGCTTATCGGCTATCTTGGTGTAATTTGTTTGACCTTATATATATATAAAAATTCACGTGTTTAAAAATAAAAAAAAAAAAAAAAATCTATATATATATTATTAACTTTGGCGAATAGTAGCTTTGATCTTTTTTTTGTTTTCAAGATTTTATTTACATATACCTTGACTTTTTTCCATTTTTTTAAGTTTCAATTACACACAATATTATACGTCTTTAACCTAATAATTTTATTTTTTTCCTTATAATTTTGGTTCGTTGGTTTCTTTTTATAAGACTAAACATGCTCATTTGAAAATCCGTTTTCTATGCTCGTTTAAGTTTCAATCAAATACTGTTTCGGATAACTGGATGGTGCAAAACAAAACAAAACAAAACAAAACAAAACACAAAGCAAAGTTGTAATTATACGATGCTATATTGCCATGTACCGGTTTATTCAGTGTCTACTAGTATACACGGATTTATTCTTGCACATAACTCTAAGATATGTCTACGGATGTGCTTCTTCTTCAGCGAAGGCTTTGGCTTCTTCTGGCGAGCGGCAACATGTTTTGCACGGAGAAGTAGCATGTTTATAACAGCATTGTTGAATGCATACTCTGCCACCATTACCACTGCCGCCTTTTCGTGGTCTGTTGAAGAAAACCATATTACCTTGACCTGCTGGTTTTACCTTATCCCTTGCATCTTTTGCTTCTGCATTAACTAAAGAAAAACATACATTGGATTTCATTACCATTGTTACATTATTAAAGTATTTATAAATTTATAAATAACTTTGGAAATGACCCTTGGTCGTCGTGGTCTCTACCGCCAAAGTGTAGGAAACGAGAAGAAGAAGAAGAAGTGCAAAAGCCAAACACGAGTTGATCTTCATTTTATCACCTTCAAAAGAAGTTGCGTTTGTGATGATGTGAATATGGTGAATGTTTGGCTTGTATTTATAGTGAACTCAGGGTTGTGTAACAACATTTGTGCATGCATTATGGATAAGGATACACTGTATCCGTTGAACCGTACGATGTCTGGTCTGGGCTTCTATTTATAGTTTACTCAGAGTTGATCTTCATCTTAGCAGCCGGCAGGTGTCTTCATGTACGGACACGTGGAAAAGGAAGGCGGTTGTCATCAAGGGTTCTAGTCAACCATTCGACTCTTGTTTTGGCATTCTAAAAGTTTAAAGCCATGCTAATTAATGTGATGAAAAAATTGCTCTACGTCAATCCATTGTTATATGTCATTTTAGGTATTCTCAAATTTCTATATGGTGCAGTTAATAACTTCATGTTAAAAGATATACATATGTTAAAAACTGAAATACAATGAAAAAACATTATATAGATGTTTAAGAGGACCTTTAAAAACCATCGTGAAATTATTGCGTATAACTACTTTAACTTCGCGTCTTAATCTTTTTTCATCTCTTAGAGCATTCACATCCAAAGAACTAAATTGTGAGTGTGAGGTTTTTAAAATATAAAGAGTATAAAAAATGGTTGTGAGTGGAGGAGAGAGAAAATGTTACTGTTCATCTGTATATTTGGGGGGACACTGTTCACCCACTATAATTTTTTAATATATATTGAAAGTGGTTGTGAGTGAAGGAGAGAGAAAAATGTAATGATAAAGGATTAAAATATTATTTAATTGAAAATGAGAGAAAAAATATTTGTTTTTAGTGGAAATATATTGATATAGGAGTTGTTTTTTAGTGGAATGTATGTATAATTTTAGGGGGCTGGATGTGAATGCTCTTAAGCGGTGTATACTAAAGTTTATATTCGTACCACCTAAGAGGATTCATTTGTTGGGGAATTTTGGTTTGCCGGATGATCAGAGAGGCGTGTAATCACTCTCAGATCAAATTATTTCGGTGGTTCACCCGAAAAATTCAATTGGCTACAACTCTGATTTTGAGAAAATGAACCAGTGTATGTGTTTGCGTGAATTGTCTGAACCAGAGGATTGTGACCAAAAAACTCAATACGAAATTTGGGATTTTCGCAGGTAACTGCCAGAGGCAGTTATTTTCGAATTTCTAATTAAATTGCATTAAAAACTGCCATAATTTTTTGTCTGAAAATTTATGACGAATTTTCATAAATTTCATTTTCTAAGGCATTTTTCATAAAGCAATTTAATTAAAATAAAATTTTTCCAAGCTGACCCCACCAGTGGCTCTGCCGCTTGGACCCTGCTCCCAAGGGCGCTGCCCCCGGACCCCCGCCAAGGGGGCGCTGCCCCCTTGGAACCCCCGTAGAGTACGGGTTTCGCCCGTACACTTCGAATAATAATAACTCAAACAAACGTGCACTCCCGCACCTCCTAACTTGCTTGATGTGTATTATTATTCGTTTTGATCACCAAGTCAATCCCCGATTACACTAAAATATCTAACATCATTCAATAACAATTCATGGTGTATCAACATAGGTTCTAGCTAGACGTATTAAGATCTATATAATTTAAGAATGCTTAAGGATGATTATGATGCCATATTTTGATGATCGTGCAAGTATTTCCACTACAAGAAATTACATCCCTGACAAAAGGGGCTATAGCCATCGGTAGAGTAGATCTTATCACAGTAGCGAGAAGCTAGGCCAATACAAAAAACGACAAGATACAAAAATACAAAAATACAAAAATAAATTAAAGTAATATATTTTATAAATATTACCATGCATATCTATATTAACATTAACAAACTATAAATAAACTAACATTTGTGTGCTTATAGGTGTGTACCTTATGCTTAGGGTGGTTTTCAAAAAAAAAAATTTGATGTTTCATTTTTAACTCAAAGCTATTAGTTTTTTCTACTTATAACACAAGGTTTTCATCTCTTGCAATTCAACCATATAACTTTTTCAACTTTGGTCCTAACACTTTTCATATTTCACTGATTTTTCGTTTTAAATTTTGCGAGTTAACACGGCGTAACGTGTGTGTGGTTCAACATTTTAACATTTCGTTTTACGCTTCATACTAGATGTTGCGAGTTAACACGGCCCAACGTGCGTGTGTGGTTCAACGTTTTTACGTCGTCTATCTTTTCCCTGTTTGACAAGTTCGTTACAACGTGCGGGGTCCTAAATCGACTTAATTATTATTTTCTATGTTTTACGTTGCAGTCTAATTTCTTTACAGTAATACACCGTAACTTCAGTATTGGTTGTCGCTGGCGGTGGTGTGGTATTGGTGTGCTATTCGGCATGGTTTTACGCCCCTGCCGCATTGCGGCGGGTGGTAAATCTAGTTATAATTTAATATAAAACAATACGTATTCAAATTTTACCGATTAGGCTTTTGGGTATAGGCCTTGTTAGAGGGCCGTCTCCCCCCTTGAGGCACGTCCAACACCGCCCCCTTGGGGCCCGGCATGGCAAAGGCGTCGGATATGTGACGCTGGAGACGGGCCAGAAAAGTGAATGGGGTGGGCCCCCCTAACGTTAACCTGCAACCATTTAAAAAAAATCACCCCACCACTATAAATTAAACCCCTTTTCACCCCATTTTTTTTTACCAAACTACTTCCACTTTTCTCCCATTTTTATAAAAAAAAACCTCTCCCAACCTTAAAAAAAATTATGGATCCCTACAACCCAAATAATCCCAACTCAAGTTCTCACCCGTTTTCGTCATCCGGCTATACACCCGTAATGGACAACGCTTTTGCGGGTTACCAACAAATGCCAAACGCTTTCAACCAATACCCATTCAACCCATATCAAATGCAACAACCCAACATGTCGTTCAACACATATCAAATGCAACAACCCAACATGCCACAAGCACCTCAAACACAAATCGAGGAACAAGATGATGAGATAGAGGTTGTGCCAGAAACGCAACCTGAACCTTCAAAAAAGAAAAATGATGAAGGAAAATAATGACCACCGACCTTAGCTCCTATCCACCGGAAGATCGTCCCATTTTACAAATGATGAAGGAAAAAATTAGGAAAAAATGGAGTGGGGGAGTGTAGTTTTTTTTAAATGTAACTTTAGGTTTTTTTTAAGTGTGTTTTTTTTAATTTAAATGTAAATTTAGGTTTTTTTTAGGTGTGTTTTTTTTATTTAAATGTAACTTTAGGTTGTTGTTTTATTTAGGTTTTATTTAAGTGTAACTTTTTTATTTTTATTTACTTTGTTTTCATTAATTAATTAAATCAAATAAATAATAATAATAAAAAAATGAAGGAGGAGCATCCCCACACCGTTGGATAGTCTCCAAGGGGAGGGTCCTTCTCCTTTGCCTACGTGGCGCTTATGTGGAGGATAGTCCTTTGGAGACTATCCGTCCCATACCCAATGGTCTTAGTGTAATCTAGGATATGCAAAAGATATGATTAAGTGGTAATTGATTTTATTATTATTATTATTATTATTATTATTATTATTATTATTATTATTGATTTTTTATTTTTTATTTATTTATTTATTTATTTATTATTAAAACAACGTCCTCATGAATAGTGTTAAAAGATTTTTATAGTATTGTTTGTTTTTAATTATGATTATTTTATTAATATATTATTTTAATCGATTGTAAACATATTTTTCATCCCTTATAACTTTTAAGATACATGTTTTGAGATGATGTTGTGACGCGTCTATATTTATTTACAACTTGATATAAAATGAGTTGTGAGTTGTAATGTATAAGTAATCGAAACACTAACGTACATGTTATTGTTACTATTTTTTCATTATTTTACTAATATAGTGTAATGCTTTATAAAGTTACGAATGTATGCGATATGTTAATTTTCTTATTCGTGTTGCTAAAAGTGTTGTTCAAAATTGAGCGGATGATATATAACTGATTTTTTTCTGTACTTTACCGTGATCAACCGAACCATACCATACGAACAACTTCGGTGGTGGTATACAATATCTTTTTTGTATTGTAAACTATAGTGAGTGTAAGTATCACACTGGTACCATGACGAACTGAACTTGTACCATCTGTTCTTTATCATGATAAACAGGGGCAGACCTACCCACTTGGGTGGGTTGGCGGCCGCACCTCTTGAAAAAAAGAGGTTTTAGGGTTAAATTTCAGCAAAATCTCGACCGCACCCTTTGAAACTTTTCAACTGCATCCCTTGGAAATTTTTAACCGCCTCCTTTAAAAAAAAGTCTTAGGAATTTAAAAAATTGATTTTTATTAAAATATAACCTAGTGTATATAGTTATTCTTTAACATTTATTTAAAAATTTAACCCAATAATTTTCACTTAAAATTTTAGCCATTAGCCCACTAAACATTCAATTGTAACCCAAGCCCAATTAACCCAACCCAATTAAATTTGAAGCTAAATAAAATAACACAACCCAACCACCCCTTCCAATTCTTTCTCCCACTCTCGCTCTTCTGATCGCGCAACGACCGACGCACGAAAGCAGTCAACAGACACGACAGCAACGGCTGCATTCTCACTGGAAAAGCTTGATTCCGGCTACCCCACCACCTGGAATACAAAATTTAACGAGTTGCCTTCATTTTTTATTTTTTGTTGTTTTATGTGGTTTTTAGGAGAGATGGAGTTATAAAGATGTTAAATGGGTTTTGAAATTTTATGTGTTTAGATGAATTTGTTTTGCTGTTCTAGACTTTAGTAGCATAATTTTGTTGTTTTGATGTTTTTTTTTTTGTTGTTCTACACTTTAGCAGGGCTTAAAAATTAAAATTGAAAATCATGGATCGATTTATATATGATAGAAAGCATGAGTGTGGAAGTTTTTGCGAGATTTCTAATGAGCAACCATTAGAAAAGTATCTCTAGATGATGTAATCACGGATCTCAGTTTCTTACTGGCCATTTTCTATATTTTATATAGAAGTTTTTTCCGTTCAAAAAAAAAAACAATATTAATAAACTATTAGACTATATGTTATTGGAAAATTGGTTTTTAATAAACCAACATTTGCCCCATTGTTAAATAATAATCCTACCTACAGATTTGGTAATTAATAATCCTACGTTTCAATATGTTGGTACTCAATGGACCTCCGTTAGTTTTTTTTAACTGAAGTTAGTTTTTAACTTTTATTTATTACACAAACAGTCCCTGTAGTTATAATTTACTAGTTTTAAGTTTTATTTATTACACAAACAGTCCCTGTAGTTATAAAAAAATCATAAAAATAAAAAAAAATCTAAAAAATCAAAAAAATTCAAAAAAATCATAAAAAATCATAAAAATTCTAAAAAAAATCAAAAAAAATTGTAAAAAATCAAAAAAATCATAAAAAACCGTTTCGACCCGTACCGTTTCGACGCGAACCGTTTTCGACCCGGACCGTTTCGACCCAGACCGTTTTCGACCCGGACCGTTTCGACCCACCACCACCACCACCACCACAGCACCGCCACCACCACCACCACCACCGCACCGCCACCACCACCACCACCACAGCACCGCCACCGCCACCGCCACCACCACCACCACAGCACCGCCACCACCACCACCACAGCACCGCCACCACCACCACCACCACCACCACCACCACCGCACCGCCACCACCACCCCCACCACCACCGTTTTGGAAACGGTCCGGGTCGAAAACGGTCTGGGTCGAAACGGTCCGGGTCCAAAACGGTTCGGGTCGAAACGGTACGCGTCGAAACGGTCCGGGTCGAAAACGGTTCGGGTCGAAACGGTACGGGTCGAAACGGTACGGGCGAAACGGTACGGGTCGAAACGGTACGGGTCGAAAAAGGTTCGGGTCGAAACGGTACGCGTCGAAACGGTACTGGTCGAAACGGTACGGGTCGAAACGGTACGGGTCGAAACGGTACGGGTCGAAACGGTCCGGGTCGAAACGGTCTGGGTCGAAAGCGGTTCGGGTCGAAACGGTACGCGTCGAAACGGTTTTTTATGATTTTTTAGAATTTTTTTTATTTTTTTAGAATTTTTATGATTTTTTAGAATTTTTTTGATTTTTTAGATTTTTTTATGATTTTTTTTATAACTACAGGGACTGTTTGTGTAATAAATAAAACTTAAAACTAGTAAATTATAACTACAGGGACTGTTTGTGTAATAAATAAAAGTTAAAAACTAACTTCAGTTAAAAAAAATTAACGGAGGTCCATTGAGTACCAACATATTGAAACGTAGGATTATTAATTACCAAATCTGTAGGTAGGATTATTATTTACCAATGGGGCAAAGGTTGGTTTATTAAAAACCAATTTTCCTATGTTATTCAGTTAAATAAATAAAAACCTTCACGTCACAAAAACTGCCACAAAACATTCCACCTATTTAAAGTCATTGTTATTAATATGATAATTCATATATATATATATATATATTGTTTTCTAGCTAGATAATTGACGTTATTATTACTATATTATATATTACTAAACGAATTGAAATGAATAGTGATTTTAATATTATAATAAAATATTATTTTTTAATACTTTTATTATTTTAATATTATAATAATAGTTATTATTTTCTTTACTTTTAAACTTTAATCCTTTTTTAAATATCAAGGGTTGTGATAAGCTTGGTGTCAATCGTTATCGAACCAGTACTGGTATCGAAAATACCGGGACGGTCCTGTTCGGTATCAGTACATGAAGACAAAAACCGGCACTAATACAGAAAACGCCAAAAGTTTGTGCCGAATTGATATTGGAAATCTTTTGGTTTGGGAAATTAAGTGCTGCTATCCGGTACCATTTGCTCATCCCTGATCACGGTTACCGTACGAACAACGGTATCGTACAACTTTTTTTTTTGTTGATTTTCTTCAACTTTTAATTTTTTCTTTTTTAGTTTCAGGGGTAGGGATGAGCTCGGTGCCAACCGATACAGAACATCGGTTACGATACCGGTATATGAAGGTAAAAAACGGTTGCGAACCGGTACCAGGAACGCCAAAAGTCGGTACCGAATTGTTACTTAAGATCTTTCGGTTCGGCAAATTTGGTACTGGTACCCAGAACAATTTGCTCATCTCTGACCACGTGTTTCATACGAACAACATCGTTAACATACAACTTTTTTGTTTGATTTTCTTTCGGTTATCTTTAGTGTTTTTTTCTACGTTTTCTTTTTATTCTTGTTAGCAGTTTCATTCATAACACACTCGTAGTGATTTTTAAAACACATGTAAACGCAGACTAAATAATAAAAGAAATTTGCCGCAACGCGGCGAACTTCTTTAAACCAAGTTTTCATTAATTTGATATTTTATTCCAGATATCTATATTTGGTACATTCTTGTATATACAATTATCAAGTTTGTGAATAGTAAATTTGATCTCTTTTTGTCGTATTTTTTTATTGATTTGATATTTTATTCCAGATATCTATATTTGGTACGTTTTTGTATATTTTTATTTTTGTAAATTTGAACATATTAGTTAGTATATATATAATTACCAAGTTTGTGAATAGTAACTTTAAACTTTTTTTTTTGCCTACCAACTTTAACCACCTTTAACTTTCATTTTGACCTTTATTATCTTTGACTTTCCCCTTGTTAAATCTTTGATTTTTATATTTTACTTTTCTCTTATTTTTTATCCAACCACTAATTTTGACCTTTTCTAGTTTTAAGATCGACGTCGACCGAATTCCCTCCGCAACATACAGGTAAATTTACTAGTTTATATATTTGGTGAAAAATCTGGATAAAGTTGTAGCTTGCTAACTCTATAGAAAAACCTTATAAGATATGCGGAAAAAACCTAGAAAATCTTTAGCTAGACTCGTCGCAAAGTCCGTAGCTAAATATCTTAACATAACAGATACTGTAGTAAAACCTATTGAAATATTTGACTACCGTATCATAACTCAATTGTCGAATTTGTAGCTAAAATAGCGATGTTCCATGTTTTTAGCAAAAG
The DNA here is from genome assembly GCA_030545235.1 of Helianthus tuberosus. Lineage (NCBI taxonomy): Eukaryota > Viridiplantae > Streptophyta > Magnoliopsida > Asterales > Asteraceae > Helianthus > Helianthus tuberosus. Next base: position 43,577 of record JARYGA010010433.1, on the reverse strand, counting down.
TGTCACGGATATGTTTTTTTCACAAAACAATTTTGCGATGAAAGTTATATATACGGATGAAATCCATAGAAAAAATGGATTTTTGCTACGAATTTTGCTATAACAAACACCCATTTTTGTAAATTGTACTGATTAATGATTAGTTGTGATCCTATTAAAAACAAATTTATATAATCTTCATAATAAAAAAATATACATGAATTCAAACTATCGGTCTTCCTTTATTCTTCCACCACAAACCCCTCTACATCCGACAAAGTGTGAATGTATTAGGTGATTCACTAGGAAAACCGAGTGCTTTTTTGTTTGTTTTTTGTATCTCTGTGACCGGCCAACCTGACCGGCCATGTCCCTTTTTCATAGCAAGAATCATGTTGGATTATCAAAACACATACACGTAAATACAATTTTACAAGTTATATATTAGTAATTACATGATGTTTTTGTTTTATTATTATAAAATAAAACTGAAACTAACAGATATCAATCAATCTGATAATTAATATATTAAAGTAAAGTTTAAATAGCTCAGTACAATAAATATGTCAAAATTTTACAAAAACAATGATATTATCATTATGTAATATTTATAAGCATCTAAGCTATATAAAGTTCGTAAATTACCAATGGGGTGTGGTCCATTGACAAAGTCAAAACATTTAAAAATACCTAGGTTGGGAAGGGGAACGTCTTGGATTCAAGTCTCACAGACGACATGGGATTAAAGAAATTAGCCGTTACAAAAAATTATAAAGTTCGTAAATGTGATGAAATAATAAAACGTAACACTAGAAGTGTAAAAAAAGTTGAGCGTTGACATATTTGTAATTAAATCTACCTGATTTTTTCATGCACTACATTACATTACTCTAGTTATATGCTTGAGTTGGATCAGAATATAATTACATAATTACGATTAGAGTAATTATATAATATAGTAACTATTCTAGTGTAATTTTATGTTTGAGTTGGATTAGAATATACCAACCAATCAACCAAACCCAACAAATAGCTTATAGCCAAACTATTGATAGGGTTTGGAGAGAATGTGATATAGACAACCTTATTCCTATATCTAAAGACGAAGATGCTGATTTCAGAGAGACCTCCAACTCCATTGAATTAGAATATATATACCTATATTATTACGCAGGTTATATAAATACTTTAGAGTAATTATATAAATATATAGTTACCTTAGTTAGAAGAACAATTACTCTTTTTATGAAAACTAGGATTACGACCCGCCGCAATGCGGCGAGGATTCTTTAGTTATAACTAAGTCAATTTAGGACCCGCACGTTATGTTAAACCTGTCAAACTGGGAAAAATAGACGATGTAAAAACGTTCACCCACGCACGCACGTTGCGTCGTGTTAACTCGCAAAATTTAAAACGAAACGTAAAAACGTTAAACCAAAGACGCACGTTCGGATATGTTAAGTCACAAAATTTAGAACCAAGCATAAAGCGAAAAATTTGCGGAAAATAAAAACTATAAAGGACCAAAGTTGAAAGTAAAAAAAAAGTTGTAAGGATAGATTGAGAAAGATAAAAAGTTTTGGATTAAAATAAAAAAAAAACAAATAGTTTTGGGTTAAAAGTAATTTATGAAATACTTTTGGGTGAAAAGTAAAAAAAAATCAATTTTTTTTTAAAACCCCCAAAGCCAACGTTACGACAACCATATGCATAACCATTTTTTCTCACCCGCGTTGCGACGGGGCGTAAAACGGTGTCAAATAGTACTAATCTCACACAACCGTCATCGACCACCAACACTGACTCGACCTAGGATATGCGTGTTGCGACGAACCTGTCAAACATGGAAAAAATAGAGGTAAAAATGTTGAACCACACATGCACGTTGCGTCGTATTAACTTGGAAAATTTAGAACTATACGTAAAACGAAAATCTGCCAAAGATGAAAAGTATAAGTGACAAAAGTTGCGAAGTTAATTTGCAAATAATGAAAAATATAAGTGACAAAAGTTGCGAAGTTAAATTGCAAATAATGAAAAGTTTTGGGTTAAAGTTAAAAAAATAAATTATGTAGGGTTAAAATTGAAAAAGGTAAAAACCTTTGGGTTAAAAGTAAAAAATCAAGTTTTTTTTTTGAAAAACTCCCAAAGCACAATGTACAATTCATGATGCACAGAAAACTTGCAAACTTATATATGGAATAATAAATAAACTCTACTTTAAAATTATTACACTATAGTAAGATAATTATTCTACACACTATTGAAAAAACTATATTTCTTTTGAATTAAAAAAAAAAAAGAAAGAAAACCACCTAAAATACATATATGTAGAGTAACTCTATAATTATCTGAAGCAATATTTTTAAATATCATGAGAATTGTAAGAACTCATTATAACTCAATTTCTTACATTATTATTATTATTATTATTATTATTATTATTATTATTATTATTATTATTATTATTATTATTATTATTATTATGATGATGATGATGATGATGATTATGATGATGATGATGATGATGATGATGATGATGATGATGATGATTATTATTATTATTATTATTATGATGATGATTATTATTATTATTATTATTATTATTATTATTATTATGATTATTATGATTATTATTATTATTATTATTATTATTATTATTATGATTATTATTATTATTATTATTATTATTATTATTATTATGATTATTATGATTATTATTATGATTATTATTATTATTATTATTATTATTATTTATTATTATTATAAACCACCTAAGCCACCTACAAAAAGACTAAAGCAACCGCTCAAACTTTCAAAAATGGCAAAAACAACCCTCAGACTTTCAAAATTGATATTTACACCTCTACATTTTCTAAAACCTTTTAAGATGTCATTTTCACCCCCCTTGAATTCAAACTTTTCAAAATCTTTTTTTTACGTGGTTATTTTTATGTATGTGTCGGCATAAATGCACGTTTCAACGTAAATATTTTTGGGAAAAGTGGGATCAAATATAATATGTTTTCATGTTTAATTTTTTTGTACGTTTTTCAGTTGGTCTACGTTTTGACGTAAACTGTATTTGGAAATGAGTCGGGTCAAATAGAATACGGTTTTATTCGATGGTATAAATACGAGTTATTGTACGTTTTGATGCAAAGTTAAGTGTGGTGTAGTGGTTAGGTGGAACTCTCAATAAACGAGCCAACCCGGGTTCAATTCCATTTCTTTCTGTAACCGCAATGCTTTAGATCAAATACATCGAAACAGGCTTTGTCATATGGTTAACGCATCACATAACGTGCCGCCAGCTATAAACAACTAAGGCATATCCGCTGCAATACGTGACTTATGGATACAGTCTAGTTATTATTAAAAAGATTTATCTCTATGATTAATCTAGTGTTTGTTGGGTTGTAAACATTCCAACTTGATAGTAATATAGTTTGGAGTTTAAAATTGAATGTTTGTTCTATTGCTTTTACAAATTCCTGAAATCACTAAGTTTGATTCCATCATTCTTAATGATTCCCATAAACTCTTGATGTCATTGCAGTTGTATAACTAATCTAGAGCTAACAGATATTAGATTTTGAAGGATGCTATATCATTGCAATTATATACTTACATAAAAGAATTGTATTATTATATGGAGTTATACTCACATAAAAGAATTTTATTATTATATGGAGTTATACACTTAGGGGCTGTTTGTTTGGGTCTGAATGGAGCCATTAAGAGGCTTGGCTCTGAATCGCTCAGAGGTATAGGCGTTTGGTTCACCAAAACACCACTTCTGAATGAAACCATTCAGATCTGAATGGTTCAGCTATTATACATGTCTGAATGAAACTTGAGACAAGGATACCCTCCTCAGCTGAACCAGCACAGAGACACCATATTTCTCCTCCACAGACGCCATCATCTCCTCCGCTCCTCTACAACTCTGCCGCCCTCCATCACTCCGCCGCCATCCACGTCGCAACAGTCCTCCATCTCCTCTGTACGTCCACCACTCCGCCACCCTCCATAGCAGCGCCTTTCACAGAGTCCCCTGTTTTTGGTGCTATCGGATGAAATGATGGGATTAGGTTTGAAATTGGAAGAAATACCGGTGCTATCTGTTCCGATTTGAGGTTCTGATTTCTTCTGATGCATTACATAAGTGAATTCTTGAACAGAGTCCCCTGTTTTTTTGTGTGAATTTGAAGTGATTTTTTTCAAGAATGATAGGGTCTTCAGTGGATTTGAAGTATGAGTGAACGATTTTGTTGATAGATTTTTAAGATTGAAAAACAAAGAAGCATTGAGAAGATCCCAGAAGTCTTGAAAGAAGCATTAGATCTTTTTAATTGTTTGTCAGGCCCATTATTTGATAATATTGGGGTCCAATAGCATCACAATGTTTTAGAATTGGCGGTACATGTTGTCAGTATGCATGTGATAGATTGTTTATAGGGGTAAAAATGTCATTTTACAAAGGCATTCAGATGTGTAACCAAACAGTATTTTACTGGTTCGGCACTTAATGGTTCAGAGCCTCTTACCCATTCAGACCTCTTATTCATTCAGCACTTATTGGTTCAGATGTTGTCAAACAGCCCCTTATACCTATTGAGACTAAACAAGTAACACTTTATTCAAGGGAAAAAGAAAAACACTGTTGAGTAAAAATATAAGAAAAGAAAACAAGTAAAGTTGGTATTGGTAGTAAAAATTACCCTATGCTTGTTTAGTACGGAATGAAGTTGCTTGTTGCCTCCTATAGTCCTATCATCAAAGCCATTAATATTGACTATATGTGTGCCCCCAAACCAAAACACGTTATTTGTGTTTTTAAATTGTACTTTTATGCCGATAGAAACACTAGTTTATTCCTACTAAAATGGTATGGGTTTATTTCTTATGAAATAGACAACAAGTAAATTATAAAAGTGAATGTGTTTGTCGTTATAACAAATGATACTTTTAGTTATGCCTTTATTTTCTCAATCATTATTATGAAAAATGGTTTTTATGATTTTTTAGCAAGTCTAAAATGATACTTTAAACAATTTTCATTCTGAAATCTATAGAAGGCTTCATATCGTAAAAACCAAGATACTTTCTCATTTTTTACCAATAAATCATTGAACATATTTTTCGCATATAAAAAGCCACTGCACATGATAAAAAAACAAGTAGAACTCATTCAACTCATGTTTTTTTTTTCTTTTTTTGTTATTTAAACTCACTTGTATAGATGTATGTGTAATTATAAAACAATACTAAAAACGATAACTCGATCTCTTTAAAATTGATCAAAATTAGATAAAGTAGCATTCATTTTGAGCAAAAAGAAACTACACATGCATTTTAAATAAGTTTAAGAACTTTGATATAGCAAAACTCAGTTTGAGGGACTTTTTCTTGTTTTTTACATGTGCAACGAATTTTATATGCGAAAGTTGTACTGAGAAATTTGTTCGTTAAAAATAAGAAAGTTTGTCAGCTTGTTGCCACGTTGTCTTTAGACATAAACGTGTAACACTCATGATCACTACATAGATGTTTGTTTAATGAGACCGTCGAAACATGGCATGTGTTTGCACATGAAACAAAAGCATATGAGTATTGATATAAAAAGTGTACCGCTTCTTGAGTGTGGATGTCTATACTTTCGTTAACTATTCTCCATACATTAACTACCATGCTAATATTCCCTTTCTAAGATATACTATTGAGTTGCAAAGATATGAAGATCTTTGTGCTGATTAAATTAGGTGGTCTGTCGAAATGAGGGACTAGTGGGCGTTGATGCGGTCTATGACGTTTTGATTCTTCTTCCCATGTTAATTACTATACATGCTTCTCTACACAATGTATAATGCATATTGTTGAATAGGCTTTACCTCTTAAACTTGGTGTCTGAACATTCACTACTCAAGTAGTTAACTCGTGACACTTACACCTAAAGAAACATTGCGGTTTAATTTATAGGAATGGCAACTTAACACGATTTACAAAAATTGTTTAGGCTTATACCGTATTACATGCTCCAAAGGAAAATTTGGTTTCTATCAGTGTGAGAAGCAACAACCTAACTCAAGATGCTATATATACAATGAACTAAGTTCAAGTGCACATTAAGTTTAAGTCATTTTTTTAGACTTTATCAACTTTGACTTCTATTGACTTCATTTTACAATATTGTACATGCCTATACACTAACACAATTTAAATGAAATTCCTCATTTATATCAGGAGTAAAACCTGATTGTAAGAATTAAGTTCAAATTAGTGTGTTTGGTGTGATTAACACTTTGATCGGGTATATGGTTGTTTTCTAGAAGTTGTGCCCTTGTGGCAATGTTTCATATTATGTCATCAAATCATTGGAAAAAGGTAATATTACAACAAAAATAGACAAGTTAAGGTTAATAAAATAAACACTGATTTAAGGCGTAACTAAAATAATCGACAAAACCAGTTAAGGCGGCTAAAATTTAGGCTGCGTTTTACATGGGATCTCTTTTTACTAGCCTTTAGTGTGCCAAGGGATGAAATTAATAAAGATGTTTGGGATTGAGTTTAGAAATGAACTATTAACTTATTAGAGCCAATAAAGAAATAAGTCATCTGGAAAAGTCTCAAATCCTGGCTTTGGAAAATGACTTATGTTTTTCAAAAAGTTAATAAGTCAGTAAGTGAAATTTCCAAACTCAATCCCAGACACCATCTAAGTCGCACTTTTTAAGGCAAAAATTAGCATGCGCTTTTTAAAATTGCGGGCGGCTATGAAAGGTTGGCTAAATTTTGGCCATTTGCTAACTTAGCCTACAATTTACACATGTAGTCTTTTAATTGTTTTTTTTCGTGGACTCTATTTTATTTTTCAAGGTTTTATTTGCTGGCTAAAATATAGTTCATCCTTACCATCTTAGCTGATAGTGCTTATTTGTCATTCTCTTATTGGAATTTTCTAAACATGTCTATTTTTACTAAGTCTAAACTTTTTTATTTTTTTTGTAATTTTTTTTGTCAGCTTGTCTGTTTTGGTAATTTTTCGTTAGCACAATGGCTTTTCCCATATAAACCATTAAATATTAGTATGTTTGTGGTGAAGTAAAGTATGATGGTGCTTTTTGGAAGTGCAACCATGAAATATTTACAAAAATGAATCAGAAAGTAGTTGGGAAATTTTTTGAGTTTCGGGGTGTGGTTTTAGAGGTACAACTGTGTCTGAAAAATAAATTTGTCATGCCTTTTAAGGTACATGTAGCCTGACAAAAATAACGATACATGGGGTACAACTGTACACTTTAGAAGATAACATGAACATAGTGGGAAAATTGTGCATTGTTACTTATATTATGGTTTGGTATGCTGGACAGCCTATGGGATTACGGTTTAAAACTATTTCAGTGGCATGTTAAGGTAAGCTTGATGGCTCTCAACTAGAGTCGTCCCGGAAAACTCTTGAAAAAATTTAGGCATCGGGCGACGAAAAGAATTGGGCCCAAAATTATGGTTAAGGGTAAATGAATTACAAAAATAAAAACTTAGTGATGGAACAAAGACTCGAACTTGAGACATTTACATTATTTTGAGATGGTTTTTGCCACTACACCACCAATACTTTTTTGCATAATAAACGGATAAATATACTAAACATATAATTTAATAAATATATACAAGCTTATAAAGACTTTTCGGACCCTTTGAAATTTTGGGCCTCGGGCGTCGGCACGGGTTTGCCAGGCCCAGAGCCGGCCCTGCTCTCAACATATCAACACACAAGATTCTTCGCCAATTAAAACTGCAAATCATTTTTATTAGAAGGGTTAACGCACGCATAATATTTCTCCTCCTAAAGCCACACTTATTGTACACTATGGAAGTTGAACTAGGGGTGTTCAGAAGTCGATTGTATTCGAAAAATTCGTAATTCAACTCAATTCGATTCGACTTTAAGAAGTCAAATTAGATTGAATTCGACGGAGTGCGGTAGTCGAATACAAATTTATAATTTTAAAATTGATTAGATTCGAAATTTGATTTCAAATTATACATATATACATATGTTGTAAAATAGCAAAAAGGTAACACTTTAGAACTATACGGCCATGCAGTATACACGTGGAAAAGGGGTTGTAGGGAACCATGTCAACCTTGGCTTCCGTTCCTCTCCAGCATCCCCATGGCCTTCATCCCATGGGTTCCGCACCTCTCTCTCTTTCTCTATCTATTGGCATCTTTCATTTTTGTTTACACAGTGATGACGTGGGTACACGAAACATACCAATTAGCAAACCTGAAAAGTGGCAAGCGAGAAACAGAAGCTAGGAAGCCCAACAGTGAAGCTTGGAACCTTAACAACATCTTGCTAGAGTAGCACCATACATACCAATACTAGAGAAGTCAATGGATGTGACATTGTGACATTGAACCAAAAGCACATAAAGGTTCCTTGGAAATCAGACGCCCCATCTCTATTGAAGCAAGAGATTGTACTTTCACCAAAAGATAAAGGCCAACTTCACAAGTAAACATCAAGAGGATAAGCACTACCTGATATAAAAGGTAAGTTGTATGGAGGATATCCCTTTGTCGGGAAGCCTCGCCTATAAAAGGATACTCCATGGAACCAGAAAAGGTATTCACTCTCATACTATAACTCTCTATCTCTTATTCTCTTTACACTTAGGTGATGTTTGTTTTTGCAGACATAAACTGTCTGCAAGCTGATTTCATCTGTTTTTATGTCTGCAACTGAAGATGTGGTCTGAAGCTCTTCAAGCTGAAAATATAAGACTGTTTGTTTTTATAAATTGATATTGTCTGCAACATGTGATCTACGAAGCTTGAAAATGAGTTTACATCAAAATTAACTACAAATTTTGTAGGCTTTTTCACCATTAATGACGACAGCAGACCTTGAACCTCTTGTTCATTTGTCAAATGCGTTTATAGAATCGAAGAAGAAGAGGAAGGTTGTATAAGAACACGACGGAGCCGGCGAGGTTCTCCGGCAGACCGATGATGATGATGACACGATGATGATGATGATGATGACGACACGATGAGAATGATCGATGATGACGATGATGATGTTGAAGGTTGATGGCAGCCGCGACGGTGGTGGTGGCCGACTGAGGCGACGGCCGGCGCCGGTGACAGCAGTGGTGGTGGTGGTCCATTTTTTAGGGAGGAGGGTTTTTTATAAAGATGAGAGAGTTAGGTTTTTTGTGAAGATGTTTGAAGAAAGGGTATGATAGCTTTTTTTTAAGCTGAAAAAAGCTATATTCAGATATGTTTAAAAAAAACAAACAGTCTTCAATGGTAATGTCTGCGCGCCTGCAGACATCAGCTCCCTTGAAGATGTTTGAAGAAAAAACAAACACCCCCTTAGTTAACTCCCGAGGAAGCTTCGACTTAATCTCACTCTAGAGTCCAAACAAAGGAGACCCTCTCATGTGTTAAGGCTAAAGGTGTTGTTGTTGTCATTCGTAGATACCCAAGAAGCTTTGAGCTGAGGAAGATCCTTAACCTTAAGATAACCATACTCTTGTTGTTTTAACAAGTGGTGCCTACCATGGGGTTGTCGCAACTTAGAATAGTTTTTCTGGTACTTTCAGGCTGACGAGGACACCCCTTCTCAGGAAAATCTATAAGTATTATGATTGTCTTATATTCAACTACTCTTGTTAATTTAAATTAAGTCTAACAATATATACGTAAATAAATGTTTATTACTGAAGAGAGGTATGGCTTGAATTAAGTCCATAATACTCGTATGCCCCTATTTGACCTGGTCAACCCGGGATGCGCTTAGCTACAAAGGTTGTTGTGCCCACATGGCAACTAAGAAAAAACTAAGTTTTCCTTCCACTAATGAGAAGAGGGGACATAACTATCAATACTATTATACCCAAATGGGCTCTAGTTGAGGGTTAAAATGAGAAGAAAAAATCTATAAGAATAAAAAGAATAAGTTTTAAATCAATAGAAATGTTTCATTTACTTCATTTAATAAGTGTGTTTAATGTTATTGAAAAGGGCATATAGGTAAATTTATAATTGTAATTAATTAGCTAACTAATTAAACTTGTAACTCACTTTTAAATATACTCTTTCAAAATAAAATAATTTATGGTGAAAGACAATTTTCGAAATTTGTAGGATAAATTTCAGTATGTGTAGGATAAATTTTGAAATGTGTAGGATAAATTTCAATGTGTGCAGGGTAAATTCCGGTAAGTGTAAGATATATATAGGTTAAATTTGAAATGTGTAGGATAAAAAGTTTTTGTTTTATTAATGAGAGATAACATAATTAATTAGAGGAGTTATAAACTATTTGATATTTTACCATTATGCCCTTTCTTCTTTTTTTCTCACATTAAATTTCTTCTCAAATGAACCTTCCCCATGGGCTCTAAAATGTACGATGGCGACAGAAACCCTAATTCTCAATGTCGTAAATACTCCCTGACAAAGGTAAGACAGACGGTGCACTCACAAACACTAACTCCATAGTTACGTACTTTACATTCTTATTCGCTTTTAAAGAGCCAATACTTATTTTTACGCAGGAGGGTGGTCACATGGAAAATTCCCTTCTGGTGACAAGGCGAACGGTGTTGGTTTTGTAGAAATCGAAGGTTAAAAGTTCACGAAGTATTTCCAGCCAAGAGTAATCATACGCGATCCGGTTGAAGCATGCATATAGGTGTTCTCATATTTGTTTCTTCAATTACTAATTAAATTAAAGGGTCCACTATTTTAACTTTTAGACTATGGGGTGTGGAGGGGCTGGGGTTGGGGGCGTTGCTCGACACCTCCAGAAGGTAATACTCAAAAACTAGGGGTGTGGTGTGACGTGCCTTAGCTTAGCGTGGCCAGCCATGTGGATTTTTTTGTTTGGCAACGGCTACCCCAACGGCTAGATCGAACCAGCCAATCAAAGCCAGCCATGTCACCCACCCCACCCCCCAACGCCCCACGTCAAAGGGGCAATGCCATGCCCAACGCTTGCCCCGGTGTGGTGTAGCCAGCCAGGGCCGGCCCGTAGGGGGTGCGGGGTGGGCGACGACACTAGGCCCAACCCTCCGAGGGCCCAAATCTTTTAATTTTGTATAGAATTTACGTTGTACAAGATATAATATATATGGACTGAATCAAGAGATAACATAAATGAACACTTGTATTAGTGGTTATTGTCTTGCTTAAACAACAGAGAGACTCAGGTTCTAATCTAGACATCTCCAAGTTCTTTATGTTAGCTTATTTTTTTCGGTTTTTTAGTAGCATTTAATGCTTAATTTTGTCAACTAGATTTTTCACTTTAATTAATAAATTACTTTCTAAACTTAGCTAAAAATAATTATTTAAATTACATACACATAAATTTTAGTGATTAATGTGTTCATATTAAATTGAGATTTTTGTATAGGGCACAATTTTTTTATCGCGCACAAGGCCAAAATTTTGTTTGTGATTTTCGGTGATGGCCCTATAGCCAGCGTTAAAGCCAAACCGCCGCCCCAACCCACGCCGTAGAGTCTTAAGGCCAATTAAGTGGTGGGAATAAAGGATCACAGTTCTCTTTTAAATACCCTTATTTTCAAGAAATAGTGGTCATCTTCTTGGGAACCTTCTCTCTCCCTCTCATACAGTGACACAAATGTGTCTGTGTATTCGTTCATTTGTAATTTGAGTCCAAAATCATGAAGAGAGAGAAGAAAGGCCATAGCCAGAAGATGGGTGCATTCTGCTTGCAAGTTAATAAGACTCCAAAACCCTTCATGTTAGCTTCTTTTCATAGTCAAATGAGCAAGAAAACATACCAATTGGCGTCCTAAGTTTTTTCTTCACCGGCATACATGGGAAAGCCAGGCATTGTTTATCTTCTTTTATTTCTTTTAATTCTTAAGTCCACTCATTTTAATTGTTTCTTTGTATTATGAATTTAGTGGAATCGATATTTGTCTGGTTTTCCAGGTTGATCGATCAATCTAATTCTCTATATTGACACAAATATGCAAGTAAGGTTGAACATTATCGTTTCTATGTTCAAGGAGGTTTTATTGCTGTATTTAGAGTAGTTAAGGATATTAATTAAAAGCATTAAACAACAAATAGTACGCCAAACACACCACATGTACCCAACATTACTTTGATAAATAAAAAAACTATATAAAATGGTAGGTAGCAAGCATGGTGCTATAAATTACTTTTAATGTTTCTCTTGAATAATGTTTTCAATAACAGTTTTGGTTATTCAATTTGCTTGTCTCTTGAATAATGTTTTCAATCACTGTTTTGGTTATTCAATTTGCTTGTAAATGTTATTAAGCACAGGCGATAAAAAAAAAAAAAAAAAAAACCCTCATCAAACCATCCAAACTACAAAGTTCTAAATTCACCGAGAAGCTATAAAAACATTTAATTATTCAGGGAGAGGTTTGTTCACAAAGGGTTTTTATGGTGAGAAGTTTCAGAAACTATTAAAATGTGATATGTGTATTTTAGGTGACATACATACCCATGAATAATTACATGCCATGGTTATATAGTTTTTTATAATCACGTATAAGTTTATATAATCGCATACATATTAGATAATCACGTACCATTTAAAAAAAATGTAAAAATATAAAAATAATATAGTCATATGCTAATATAATAAACCTCTCTATTTATGTTATTATTATTTGTTTAATATAATGTGGCATTAAAAAAATATTTTAGAAAAAATTAATGGAACTAGATTCAACCCACATAAAAAATCAACAATCTTTTCTTATTGTCACTCCAACACTATTTTATTTTAAATATAATTTGAAAGTTACATAGCAACATAAAATTGTATACATTCACCATATATATTTCTTATCGTTTCTACATATATTGTGGTACTTTACAACCAAAAAGTTGAAATTTCAAATACTATAAGATACAAATCTATTTATCCCGGAAACTATAAGAAAGAAAGTTAGAAAAAAAAATCTTTATTAATCCAAATTAATGATCACCAATAAACAACCTAATAATTATCTGAGTAGGCATCTCTAGGTGAAGGTAGCCATTAGATATTTGATGTATGTGTGTGGATTGACTTTTGGTGTTGCCAGATGGCTTGAACTGCGCATAGAGGCCGGCTGGGGCCATGGGTCGCAAAGGACATGAGATTGGTTAACTGTGTTTGGTTTTCATCCAACATTTTTCAAAATTATACGGCTGACATTCCGCCGGATATTTTACCTCTATGTTTGACCCCAACCCCACCTCTAGGCTTTAACCTCTATTGTAATTTTATTTGAATTTTTTGCACAAGTAGGTGTCTTGAGCCAGAAAAGAGTACCATTAGGTGGGTTACAAATTTATTTTCATATCTAGGTAAGTTGTAAATCGAAACAACGACCCTTCATTGAGAATTCTGTCCAAAGCTGCAAACTCTGCAAAAGCTGCAGAAAATTGTTGAAAGTCGCTGTATCAGGTTACAACCTTTTGAAAGTCGCTTTTTGATATTACAATCTTCATAGAAGTCGCTGTTTCACGTTACCATCTTCATAAAAGTCGCAGTTTCATGTTACCATCTTCATAAAAGTCGCAGTTTGAATGTACAATCTTCCATAAGGTCGCAGATTCATAAAACCATTTCGGAGATCTCTTTGACAGTTTGACATTCTGGTGGCTAAATTTTTGAAAAAAAGTTGACACTTTCCATATCATATTTAACATACAGCTGTCGTCGAGATTTGTTTTTCAACACCATTTCCTGATTCCGAGTCGAAACCACCGTTATCATTCTCCACGATTTTGACTCGCACTACCTCTAAGGTTTCTAGTCATCTCTCCGATTCCGATAGTTCACCGTCCATCATCGTTCACCGTCCATCATCGTTCACCATCTCCGATCACCGTATTGAACAACCTGCAATCTTCTTTATCTTTCACATCACCACCTTCGCTGCTGTAACGAAAACATCACCATTCCGTTTATTCGTAACATTATCTTCGGTATCTTAAACAATCATTGATTTGAGATAGAAACAAAGACAATCGTCTTCACAACAGGTTTCGACTCAAGGTTTCGACACAACTTGACGGTTTCGAGTCCGAGTGTTTTGGAGTTCTGATTTCGACACCGAGAGATTTCAATAAAGGTTTCGAGCCAACATTCCAAAAGGTTTCGAGTTGTATTCTCCCGAGTCGAAACCATCCTTCTGCATCACAACATCATCTGGTTTCGAGTCCTCCTATATCGAGTCGCAACCTCCACGGTCTCGAGTAATATCACATGCAAAGGAGTTCTCCACAGGTCTCGAGTCCCATCTCTCAACGGTTTCGACTCCCATCTTCCCAAAATAATAAGTTTCGACTCAACTGTGGTTTCGACTTTACAACTTTACAACAGAGGTTTCGAGTTCATCTCTTGTGGTTTCGAGTTCACCATTCCGATTCCGAGTCCCAACCACTGTTCCGAGTCACGGTTCCGAGTCACGGTTTCGAGTTAGAGGAACCTTATCTTCTTCTGAGTCGCAATCATTCCGAGTCGCAACCATCCCTCAAGGTTTCGAGTCCGATTTCGAGTAACTATTTTTGAATTGGCGAGTCGCAACCACCAAGGTCAACTGTTCATCATCTGATTCCGACTAAAGGAGATTTCGACATACACCAATCATCTCCACAGTTCTTCGAAACATCTTCATCATCATCTCAGTTTATCGTCACTTCATTCATCATCTCATCTCCACCGTTCCGACATCCATCACAAACAACCTTCTTCTATTGTACTTCCAATCAACGACTTATTATAAGTTTGCTTTATGATTTGGCGACTTATTATAAGTTTGCTTTATGATTTATCGTCACTTCATTCATCGTCTCATCTCCATCGTTCCGACATCCATCACAAACAATCTTCTTCTATTGTACTTCCAATCAGCGACTTATTATAAGTTTGCTTTATGATTTGGCGACTTTCAGTAAGCTGGTTATATGATACGGCGACTTTCAGCAAGGTGGAACCATGAAACAGCGACTTTCAGCAAGGTGGATATATGATTTGGCGACTTTAAACAAGGTTGTTACATCATTCAGCGACTTTGAGAAGACTGTATGACCAATCAGCGACTTTAAACAAAGTTGTTATCTCAATCAGCGACTTTCATTAATTTGTGCAGCTTTTGCAGAACCTTGAACTTTTTGCAGAAAATGACTTAGAAGGTCGCTGGATCAAAAAGCTATTTACCTAGATATGAAAACAAATTGGTAACCCACCTAACGACACTCTTTTCTGGCTCAAGACACCTACTTTTGCAAAAAAATCATTTTTTTATGGGACTCATCCACGTAATTCGAGCCATCATGTGTGTGATGGCGTGATACAATGGCGGAGCTTGACTAAAAGTTTTGTGAGTGTAGGTCCGGCTAGGGGAGGATCTAGTCGCCTAATCCTTGTTGTCAAACACACCCGGTTGTGCGGAATCCAACCGGAGATGCAAATCGAGATATAGATAAGGAAACACAAGATACTAAACACAGAGATTCAATGATTAACACCCTTGTATTAATACTTGAAAAACAGTTACAGCACAATGTTTACAAATTCTCTCTGTAAACTCTCTCTAGTTCTCTCACACTTGTGTCCTCTCTCTCTTTGTTTCTGTTCAGTCTTCAGCCTATTTATAGCCACAGCATTGACGAAACACAAGTAGGTCGACGAAACACAAGCAATACTCGACGAAATGGAAGAGCACATGACGAAACAGGTCTGTTTCGTCGACATCCATGTGTTTCATCGACTTTGGGCTTTGGCCCAAAACATTTGAGGCCCAAGTTGTGTTTCGTCCATTTGGTTTATCCCAAGTCTGGTAAACCGGCCTGGTGCTCAAGGTTTGGCTCTCCAGCTTTGTGTATAGAACTTTTGGAACGCACGACGGAGGAATGTCGTGACGTTAGACAAGAGCTGAACCTTAGCCGAACCGAACTGAGTCGCGTCCACATATCGTGTACTAACAAACTCCCCCTTGGACGCTACTCGTGAGGTTCGTCTTCCATGTCTTCTATGTCGGAGGATCTTCAAAGTCTTCACGTCTTGTAAGCAGAAAGTGTATCAACAAACTCCCCTTTTTATGTAGGAAGTGTGTTAACAAACTCCCCTTTTCCATAAGCTCTCCTTTGAGTTATGCTCGTGAATGTTTTGATCTTCAGTACTTGAGATCCTTGTGGTGTTGATGATGGTCAGCGGCAACTCGATCATTTTTATCTTTTGAGTGCCTTTCACGTCGTGTCTTCATTCCGAAGCTTGTCATCGACCATGTTCTCCTTGCCTTTAGCATCTGCACATGCAAGAAAGCTAAACACGTAATGAGAACAAATGCTTGGAATATAGTTAACATAAACAAGCGACACACATGTGACCATTATTCAATCAACTACCGTCCGGCAGTTTGAAAGTTTAACAAATTTATCAATTTTAGATTTTAACTTTCAAAACTTACAAATTTTGACCGTTTATGAAGATTTAGTCGTTTTGGTTTTCAATCAGATTTCAGGTAACGAAGCTTTGAGTTCCAACATCGGTTAATCAAAACTAAAGCAGAAATAAAATCTTTTTGGCTTTTATAAAGTTTATATTAAAACACGCCTAAAATCTTTTTGGAAATTTTGAATATTTCAAACTTAAAGACTGAAAGCAGTAAATAAACATATACAGAGTTGCAGAAACTAAGAAAAGTAAATATATGCAAACATTCTTTTTGCGAGTTTCGAGGGTAAGAGAATCATATCAGTGTACGGTCATGCCAAAACACTCTTGTTGTTCTTTTTATTAACAATTAGATAAACATCCTATAACGATTATCGATATTGTTATCCACATAAGCTCAACTTATCATATGTAATCATGGCAAGGGGATACGATTAGGTATGATTTATACTTACCGACCGGTGTTCATCCACACACGACACATTCCCGTATCAAGGTATGCACGAGGGTTCATCTTACCGGTGAGTATACCGATTATCATCTGTTTGACCGTATATGATGTGAGAAACTCACTTATTTTGATTTCAAAACAAGCCCTATGTGATAGAATCACTTATTGATGAGGAACTTGATTTTCAGATACATGAGGGCACAAGAGCAAGTCCGTGAACAGGTCAGTACTTTCGTACAGCAGAGAGACGAACTTGACTCCCGGATAAATGTGATATTTTATCACTTATTTGTTTGGACATGTGATTGTTGATCACTTATTGAGGTCGAATGAAATATGTACACGTATGTATAGTATCATGGAAGATCTAGACTTGCGTCCCCGTTATTTTTCGGAAAAAAGATACAACCATGATACCCAGATGATAAGCAGCATAAAGACCGAATATCTCAGAACCTCGGCAATCTCTCAAACGAAATTTCGGTACTAAGACCATATGCCAATGAATGGTTCCCACCTGGTCTTCAGTCGATTTAAGATTTATATCACCCTGCACACTTTAAAATGATTGTGAGCCTACCGATACATCTTATATAGAGCTGCTTAACATATTTTTCATTTAAGGTTTAAAGAGGTTTGGACAGACCACTGATGTACTATCATTTTCTCTTTTGCTCGCCAGGAAACTCATTTTTGTTTTTCTATTGTTTTTGTGTTTTTGAAATTTTTCGATTTTTTTGGATTTTCAAATTTGGATTTACTCCCCATAAAATGTAAAAACTATGATAACATTAAGAAAACACAAACAAATATTTACAAAAATGATTTTCCGATGTTGGTTTTACTCTTGCTTGACCTTAATGCCGTTTACCAATAATAAAAAAGTCAAATCTTGATTTGTCAAATGCTTTGGTAAAAAGGTCGGCACGTTGGTCATGGGTGTGGAGCTTAACAACATCGATAAGCCTTTTTTCAAAGCAATCACGTATGAAGTGATATTTGATTTCGATGTGTTTGGTCTTTGAATGCTGCACAGGATTTCTAGTGATCTGTAAGGCAGCAGAATTATCAACGTAAATAGGAGTAGTTAGGAATTCAAAACCATAGTCGCGCAATTGTTGTTGGATCCATAGGACTTGGGAGCAACAACTTGAGGCAGCAATGTATTCAGCTTCGCATGTTGATGTAGCGACACAAGTCTGCTTTTTGCACTGCCATGTGGCTAGGCGATTTCCCAAAAACTGACATCCAGCCGTTGTGGATTTGCCATCAATTTTGCATCCGCCAAAATCAGAATCACTAAAAGCGATCAAGTCAAAGTTATTATCCCTAGGGTACCATAGACCGGTGTCAGCGCAACCCTTCAAATAACGAAAAATCCTTTTTACAGCTGCAAGATGTGAGGCCTTCGGGTTGACTTGATATCTGGCAAGCAGGCACGTTGGGTACATTATATCTGGTCTTGATGCTGTGAGGTACATAAGAGATCCGATCATCCCGCGGTAGTATGAGGGGCTAACAGCTTCACCCTTCAGGTCTGGATTAATTCCGTGATTTTGCGGCAATGGGGTACCGATGGGCGTTGCATCGGACATCTGGAACCGGCTCAAGATGTCATCAACATATTTAGTCTGATGGATGAATATCCCAGACTCAGTTTGTTGCACTTGTAGGCCCAAAAAGAAAGTCATTTCCCCCATAGCACTCATCTCGAATTTATCCTGCATAATACGCTCAAAATTCCTGCACAAAACATCATTAGTAGAACCAAATATATATCATCAACGTATACCTGTACCAGTAGAAGATCTCCATCTTGTTCTTTGATGAAAAGAGTACAATCGATAAGACCTCTGCGAAATCCATTCTCCAGCAGATAATTAGATAAGGTTGCATACCAAGCTCGTGGTGCTTGATGTAGACCATAGAGAGCTTTGTTGAGCAACCAAACCCGATCGGGATGGATAGGATCTTCAAAACCTGGAGGTTGTTCGACGTACACCTCTTCTTCAACCACACCATATAAGAATGTACTTTTGACGTCCATCTGGTAAACCTTGAATCCTTTGAATGAAGCATAAGCCAGAAAGATCCGAATTGCTTCCAGACGTGCAACAGGTGCATAAACTTCGTTGTAGTCGATTCCTTCAATCTGACGAAAACCTTAAACGACTAATCTTGCTTTGTTTCGGATAACTACTCCACGGTCATCCTTTTTGCATTTAAACACCCACGGGTACCAATCTTCTTATAACCAGCAGGTTTCTCTACGAGTTTCCAGACACCAAGCTTCTGGAATTGTTGCAGTTCTTCCTGCATCGCTTCAACCCAAGAGTTATCTTTCAAAGCTTCTTTCCAAGTTCTTGGCTCTTCCTGTGAGACATAACACGCGAAAGACCAATCGTTTTGTTGACCAGATTCTCTAATAGCTGCATACAGGCCTGCATTGTTGTTGTTTCGCAACATGTTTCTTGTTTGAACGCCACTCTGTACATTTCCGATGATATTTTGTTGAGGATGGGTATTGTGAATCCTTGTTTCTGGATTATCTTGAACTGGAATATTTGTACCCAGATTGTTGAGATTGAGATCAACAACCAATTCAATGCCCGAAATTGACGAAGAGGATGATGCAGTAGCTTCAGCTGTTCTAGGTGCGTCCACTGGAGGTGTACCCTCTGAAGTACCATGAACTGTTGTTGTTGGAGCTTCTTGATCTGCATCGAGAAATTCCTCATCCTCTGAAGATTCGTTCAATTCAGTAGCATCGTGAAAATCCTCATTGTCGAGAGCATTATTGTTCACTGAAGATGGTTCTTGATTGATAATAATTGGACGAACCAACGGTGAATCTGTTGCGTTGTCACTCTCGAAAAACATCCTTGCCGCAACATTTTCTTCAACTGCTTCAACATTGATCGAATTGAAAAAGTCATCGTACTCAAACATCCAAGGCTGACTAGGACATTTGACTGGCAATGTGTGCCTTTGTACTCTGACTTCAGACCATTCCTCGACCCTTTTAGTCTCTAGATTCCAGACTCTTAAGTTCGGGGTGGCATACCCAAGAAAGTATCCTTCAATTGCTTTTGCCCCAAACTTTCCATTAGGATCGATTATTGTGCACGGAGCTCCAAACGGTTCAAGATATGACAAATCTGGTTTCCGTTTGTTAAGAAGCTCAAAGCAGGTCTTGTTGTGCCTTTTGACTGTAAGAACTCGGTTCAACGTGTAACATGCGGAGGCCACAGCTTCACTCCAGAATGGAATGGGCAGCTGCGATTCTACCAACATAGTCCTAGCAGTCTCGATCAATGTACAGTTTTTACGTTCAGCGACGCCGTTCTGTTGAGGAGTGTAAGCCGCACTAAATTCGTGAAGAATACCTTTTGAAGTGCAAAACTCCGCCATGGCATGATTTTTAAATTCAGAACCATTGTCGCTACGTATCCGTCTAACTTTCAGCTTATACAAATTCTCAATCTGAATGATCAAGTTTTTGATAATACCGAAAGTTTGACTCTTGTGTGCCATGAACGCCACCCAAGAAAATCTTGAATAATCATCAGTTATCACGAGGCAATATTGATCATTCCGGATGCTTTTATGCTTGACAGGACCGAACAAATCCATGTGCAAACGTTCAAGCGGAACGGCCACCGTGTTGATTTTCTTTGTAGGGTGTCGCTTCTTCGTTTGTTTTCCTTTCTGGCACGAAACACAGACGTCTTGAAGATGGAAGTTTTTAAGAGGAACACCATTCACCAATTCATTTGACACCAAATGATTCATTTTGCGTAAGTGAATGTGACCCATTCGTCTGTGCCAAGAGATTGAGTCTTTTTCTGTGGCTTTGGAAACGAAACAGGTTGCTTGTGCAGACGTTGTAATAGCTTGGCTCATATCAAGGACATACTGATCATTTATCCTTGGAGCAGATAAGAGAATCCATTCTTTTGGAATCTTGAAGCCGGGTTTCAGCACGTAACATCCATTTGCATCAAAGTGTACTGAAAACTTCTTATCACAGATTTATGAAACGCTGAGAAGATTGTGATCAAGTTGTTGTACAAAGTTGATCTTATCAAAGCTTACAACCCCATTGGATATCATTCCTTCACCAGTAATATATCCGCCTTTATCTCCAGCAAAAGCAACATAACCTCCTCTAATAGATTTGACGTCGTAGAGAAGCTTCATGTCGCCTGTCATGTGCCTGGATGCCCCACTATCAACAATCCAATGACTACTGATAGTTCCTCCTGGAACACCCTGCACATGAACTCACATGATTAGTTGGAGATGGGGACCCAAGCCATTGTGGTCTTGGGTCTTCCATTTTCATCAACAACAATAACTTCCACTTTTTGATGGTTAGGAAATTGGGATGGTCCCCCTGAATTTGTGGTCATTTTAGGTTTCCATGTCTGTTGAGTTTTTCCAGTTTGATTGTTTGACAAATTAACTTCGTGATTGTTTGAAGTTTTTGAAAACTTTGAACTTTCTGGTTTAACTGAAACAGATTGTTTTTGAACCACATCAGTTTTAAGTGCTTTCTCAATTACCTTGACTTGTTGGCGTTTCTGTTTCTTTTCCCTTTCTCTTACAAGGCGGGGATCTTGTTTTGCAGAAACAGATCGCTTTTGGTAATTTCGTTCACGGGGATCATCAACTTTGGCTTTTAACTTATGAAGATACGGACAATTTCGAATGATATGCCCAATTTTACCACATTCAAAACATGATCTTCGTTCAACAAACCCCGAAGTACCATGTGATTGTCTTGTCGATGACGAACTTTGTGATGCCGAGGTACTTGGTTTTGAACTGTCTGGTTCATTTCTTTTCAACACTTTTGCTTGTTTAACAAAATCTAAGTTAGATTTGTTTTCAAATGTCTCAATTTTGTCCGTTCCCTTTGATTTCACAAAGTTCACCTTCTTGTCCTTTTTCTGATTCTGTTTCTTTTGACCTTGAGTCGTTGATTTACCTTTTGGCTTGGTATGATTTTGCTGCGTTTTCATTGTTGGTAATTTCTGATTGCCATATTGTTTTCGAACTTCAGCTTTTGGGATAGGAGGGCACTGTGTTACCACAACGTGTGATCCTGTCTTTCCCAAGAACTTACTTGTCGAATTTTCAAAAACTTTACTGATTAAAGATTGATTTACGTTCTTAATTGGAAAATCTTTGTCAGAATAAATTTTATCATCACCAACAAGAGTGTACAGCAAATCCACACTTTCAGACTCTTTTGCAGACGTGGACTCGGTCGGAACAGTCTTAGCAGGTTTTGCGGGAGGATCACATAGAATATGATTCTCAAGAGGTATGTCCTCTTCTTTGATTACCACATCAGACTTTGCTGAATCAGTATCATCAGATTCATCATCAGAAGAATCAGCATCCTCAATCACAACTGGAGGATCCTCATTCGGTTCAGCAGAAGACACACATGTATCTGCTGACACATCTGATTCTGATGATACTTCCTTCTTGTATCCGAGTCCTGTTGCAAATTCCTCAACGTCCAAAGGAACAGATGGTTCAAAGTAAGTTCTATCCTCCTCATCAGGCATGGCATCATAATTGTGTCTAACAGGTGGTGGACATTTCTTATATCCAATGCATGTGACATCCTTTTTCTCTTTCTCAACATCAATGATGTGATCCAACACATAGCTAGAGCTTAAATAACTGCCTCACTTGAGCTGGATCGCCTCACTTTCAGTTTTAACACAAGCCATCTCTTTTTGCATTATCTCAAGGCGATTGATATACAAATTGATGTCAGTTTGTTTTCTTGAAACCATTTTTGTCAGCTCAGTTTTGTCTTTCTTTAATTTTTCAATCACAGATTTAAATTCCTTTTCATGGTTTTCATAAAACATGTTGGCTTCTGTGCACTTAGAAAGATCTACTGTCAACTTTTGGTTGTGGATGAATGTCACGTCATACTTGTTTTGCAAAGCCTCATGTTTGCTTTGCAAGTCACACCACTTAGCATTCAACGAAACACGTTTGTCTTGCAAGTCAAACAAATTAGCTTTTAAAGCATCATGTTTGCTTTGCAACTCAGACATATTTGCATCCAAATCAGCACATCTATCACTTAATCTAGCACAATTATCACAATTAATAGCAGTAGGTTCATCGACACATACCTGACTTGATGAACTGTCGACATTAGCCATAAAGGCTAAATGGAGAGAAGAAGAAGAATAAGCAGCTTGATCCACCAATATAGATCTCCTATGATTTCCTGCTGCAGCTTCTTCCAATAGCTCATCAACCTCTGCATCGACAGACACACTTGATGTGTCATCCAAATGATCATCGCCTGTGTTTGAGGATTCTTCATCCGAGCTTCTACTGTAACCGGAGCTGTCTTCATCTTCAGAAGATTCATCACCATTGGTGGAAGATTCTCCACCACTGGCGTGCTTAAGATCCTTGACAACCTCAGCAAAACAAGCTGTTCCATCCGGAGCATCATTTCCCAACTGAATTGACCAATCACAACCTTCATCTACTTGAACCATAAGTGCCTGGTTGGCATTTGATGGTCCTGCCTGACTTGGGTTGTTAACAGGTATCAACGTACGCTCATTATTCCTGTTCTGATTCTGTTGGTTGCCTTGATTGCCTTGATTCCTGAACGGATTCTGATTCCCATGCTGAGCTGGCCTTGTACATTTTCTCTTGAAGTGACCCCGTTCACCACAGTTGAAGCACTTGACAGCCTGTTTATCGAACCCATACTTGGTGTCTTTCTTGCTTTCCAAGTTGGTTCTGCCCGTTCTCTCCATGAAATCCTTTGCTCGCCTTACAGCACTTGCGAAAGCCCATTTGATGACCATCAAATCCATTTCCTCCTTATCGATCTGCTGATAATCTTCTTGTGTCAATTAATGTTTCCAATCTGACCTTCCACTAATCCACAATACGCGCTCACCAAAGTGTTCAGTAGCTCCATATGTTCCTTTGCTACTTCAACAGTTACTTTCGAGAAACTTGAAGTGTCGAGCCGTACTGTATTTGGCTTAGATGGCTGACCAGCAGATGATGTGCTCCCATAACAAGCTTGTTGTTGAACAGGAAGTGGATTCCCGTATAAGTCAGTTGCTACGGTAGGTGCTCGAAAGGCTTGCTGTTGTGGAGCTGGTTGTAGAGGATTTCCATACAAGTCTGTTGTTGGAGCTGGCTTTACAGGAACCTGTATCGGATTGCCATATAAATCTGTGCTAGTAACAAACGCCGTTTGAAGTGGAGCATGTGAAACGGGTCTTGCAGATGAAGTGCTGGAAGTTCCATAATACATATCAGGATTCTGTGGCACTGGAACCCTTTTCGCCTTTAGGGTTTCTTCCTGATCTTTGTTTTCCAAGAGCTGAACAAAATCATTGATGTTTGTCGTAGCCAACACTCCATTGTATTTCAGGATTTCCAAGAAGCTATTCCATTGAGGTGGCAACGCATCTGCAAACTTTGTCACTACCTCAGCTGGAGTTGTCACAACCCTATAGTTACCCAATTCAGTAAGCAAGTGATAAAACCGACTAGTCAAATCTCCCAAGGATTCCTTTTCCATACACGTGAAGCCATCAAACTCTTTCTTGAGTAGGTCATCTCGTAACTGGCGAGTCGCTTCATTTCCTACCCCTCTCGTCTTCAACGCATCCCATAATCGCTTTGTTGTTTTGAAGCTGACGAATTGATGATAGATATCCTTGCTCAACGCCTGAGTGAGAATGGCATACGCCTTCTTTTCTAAATCATATGCCTTTTTCTGATCTTCTGGAAGATCGGCAAATGTAGCAGCAGTTGAAGCGGCAGTCTCGATAGCTTGATCGAAATCTGTGGTAAAACGTAACCACAATTATGTATTTTGCCCAAGGACGTATGTATGAAATCTATCAACCCATCCCGGATATTCGTTTATGTGCATCAATTTTGGTGGTCGATTTAAACTTCCGGTTTCGCTCTCGCTTAAGAGTATGCTTTGAATACTTGGAGTTTGATTTGATACGAATGCCCATAGACCGGTCAAAATAGGATTAGCTTGCGAAGATACCGGTGCGGGAGACTCGGCCCATGAAGGTGACAAACCCGTGCTTCGATACTTGCTTTCAGCAGTAGATGGATTACCCCACCAATCCGGGTTCATATTGTATATGTAAAGAAGAATTCCACTTGAAATCACACGAAACAGACAGTTAAAACAATTTTGCAACCCTTCTGTTAAAACTTGACAACACTCACGACGAAACACGTTCAACGAAACAGTCTTTGATTCTTTGAAGTTGGCGAAACACTTTTATCTGATTCAAACGACGAAACACTTATGTAATCAGATATGTCAACGAAACAGGCCCACTAGAAATATTATCGACGAAACAGGCCCACTAGAAATATTGTCGACGACGAAACAGGCCCACTTCTAGTTCGACGAAACAGGTTGAGTTATTGTACGACGAAAGTGAATTTTTCTTTTGGGCTCGCAGTCAACGAAACAGCCCAATCCTGGCCCAATGTATGACGAAACGGATTGAGGCCCAAGGTATGACGAAACAGATATATAACGAATCAGAAGTCCGTCTCGTCGTTGATAGTTTGGCGAAACAAAAGTTTGTTTCTTCGAGATCTGATTCAGAAAGGTGGGTGACAGTAGGTAGACTTTTTCAAACTTGACCTTATCTTTACTGACACAGCAGACCCAACTTTCGGCTACACCATGCCCACTTTACCAACCAAATTATGGCAAACAAATAATTTAATCCTTTAAACAATTTCCAATACACAAACAACTTGAACAGTTACTTGATAAAAGATCTAAAAGGTTGAAAATATCAAGAACACTTTGAAGATGAGATGAAATTTCCGGGAAACTTATGAGTTTTCCAGTGAGCCGACAAATTTCCGAAACACGATTTTGCTTGAAACTTCACTAAAAACCTTAACACACCATACATAAAAGAGTTTTAAGCAAGGTTTACTATGAACTAACAGCAAAAACACCAGAATTTTCGAAGTTATAAGCTAATTTTCCAGAAAACATAAGCTTCAAAAACCCGAAAACAACCCGAAAGCACCTCGGTTTTAACAAGGAGAAGAGCCAAGGCTCTGATACCACTTGTAGGTCTGGCTAGGGGAGGATCTAGTCGCCTAATCCTTGTTGTCAAACACACCCGGTTGTGCAGAATCCAATCGGAGATGCAAACCGAGATAGAGATAAGGAAACACAAGATACTAAACACAGAGATTCAATGATTAACACCCTTGTATTAATACTTGAAAAACAGTTACAGCACAATGTTTACAAATTCTCTCTGTAAACTCTCTCTAGTTCTCTCACACTTGTGTCCTCTCTCTCTTTGTTTATGTTCTGTCTTCAGCGTATTTATAGCCACAGCAATGACGAAACACAAGTAGGTCGACGAAACACAAGCAATACTCGACGAAATGGAAGAGCACATGACGAAACAGGTCTGTTTCGTCGACATCCATGTGTTTCGTCGACTTTGGGCTTTGGCCCAAAACATTTGAGGCCCAAGTTGTGTTTCGTCCATTTGGTTTATCCCAAGTCTGGTAAACCGGCCTGGTGCTCAAGGTTTGGCTCTCCAGCTTTGTGTATAGAACTTTTGGAACGCACGACGGAGGAATGTCGTGACGTTAGACAAGAGCTGAACCTTAGCCGAACCGAACTGAGTCACGTCCACATATCGTGTACTAACAGTGAGGAGTAAAGTCATGGGACCCAATTTATATATTGTATAAATATTTAGGTAAAATAATTGGGGGGAGGGGGCGATACTTTACAATTTTAAAAATTTCGGACGAAAAATCGGAAATTTACACTTCTAGCTGTAACATTCGGGGGGGGGGGGGGGGGGCGGGTGCACACCCGGGTTTCCACTAAGCTCCGTCAATGGCGTGATACACCGCCGTAAGCAGTATTTATCACGTGGTGATGAAAAATCCCGTGATACTTATCGCTGTCATGAAGGTGATGGTTGTTTGGAAACTAGCCGTTGTCAAATGTCTATAATGCCACTAGAGATTAGAAAGAAAAAAAAACAAAGTTAAGCCCTTCAAATACATCCAACCTTTTAACAGTTTTATACACATTTCATCACTCAAAAATCAAACTACAACACCTATTTTTCAACCAAAAAAACATCGGCTACGGAGAAAAAAATTGGGCTGAAGGTTCGTGTTAATCTAGACGAACCCGGTAGATATCGTTTATAAGAGGAATTGATACCTGTACCCACACAACCGTTTCGCACCCAACCGTTTTTCGCACAACCGTTTCCCACCCCACTGTAACCACATTATCTACAACACTTCCCCCAACCCGACATACCAACTCAAGTCGTAACCGGTTATTTTACTTTATCTCCCGACCCGATGGACGACCAAAGTCTCGAGTGTTTCATGTATCACGAGCCTACCTTCTAATATCAAAACTATTTATTTCGTAACCCGGTTCTTGCCCCTGATTCGGACGAAGACTACGAAGAAGAAGAAAAGCAACAAGACGGTGAAGATGAAGAACAAGAGGAAAAAGTACAAGTGAAAGCTACTCATGGAAGACGAGGCAAAAAAGAAGCAAACGTAGGGGGACCTCGATGGAAGAGAAAGAGGTAGCCTTGGTGAAGTCTTACTCACATTTTCCCGAGGACAAAAAGGTCGGGAATCAACAACCAAAAAGCCAATTTTGGAAACGAGATATCACACATTTTGGAAAACTACTCGATACACCTACTCGGGGAATGTCCAATGACAGGTAAATGGACGGATTTAAATAAAAAAAGAGTCGATACAATGCATGCACATTCAAAAGATATATTAGTTTATTACATTTTTATTGAATAAATGTAAAACATATACACTTTAACCTTTTTACCATATTATTTATTGTATGTTTTTTAAATATATTAGTTTCGCAACCAACCAAGTGTAACGAATGACGTGAATGTCATCCAATGAGCCATAAGGGTAACACCCCAATCGACGACAGAAACATTGGAGCGTCACGTAAAGTAGATTGTTCAAAAACACATGGCACTAGTTAAAGTTTCAATATATTAATCAAAGAAATTTCATTGTACACAATAATTGTTTTTTATTAAGGCATGATAAGGTAAAGTCCATTTCCTATGTGTAGCAAACTAAGATAAGATCACCAAAGTTTAGCACCTGAAACATATGTAAAATAAAGGGTCACTAAAAAGTTTGTGAGTAACATAGGTTTTATAGCCAATTATATGGCGAAAAGTTTGGCATTACAATACGTTGGCCAACTACAAGAGTTGGTGAGAAAATAACTTTATTGTAGCCAAGTACATGGCAAAATGTTTAGTATTGCAATAGGTTGGTTTTAAAATCAAAGACATGTAGCAAAAGTATAGTACAATTCGGATGGTAATATGTATAAAACTAAGCTATTTGTGTCAACAAGATATGCACACAAACTTAAGCACAGAAAATAATGTAAAGTATAGTTTATTCCACTATGGATCTTCCTAAACCACACAACGGGAAACGGGAATGATAAGAGATATGCACACAAACGTTAAAGCATGGACATCCAAATAAAGTGTAGCTCATTCCATTATGGATCTTCCTAAACCACACAACGGGAAGCAGGAATGATAAGAGATAGTTTTGGATTTCAGTAGAACAAGCAAGTTTCACACACAACGAGCAGATAGTAATCACATATGCCATAACGTAGCCGCGTTGTGTTTAGAAAAATAATTGTAACATACGAATCACCCCAAAAGTTTAAAAGTGGAAAAAGGGGACCTATGTACTCACCTTGTTCATTGGCCATGATTTCGTATGTTTTCAAGATTTCAAGTGAATCCTACTAATAAAGATGAGTTTATGAAGGTTTTGTTATGTTGGTGTTTGTATATGATAATGGTTAAAAGAACCCTTGGTTAATGGTAAATTATTTTAATTTTTAGAAAGTATAGATTTTGATAGTTTTCTATGTTCCTTTTGTTTTTCATTTTAAAAATAGTAAACGATGTCGAAAAGTCATAATTTTTTTGAGTCAACTAGACTAGAATGTGTTCTACAACTTTTATTTGTAAAATTTTTCTGTTTGGAATCCGAAATATGGACAAAACTGTGTATCTTTACAGATCGTTCCGTTTTGCGGTTCAGTTTGGTTTTAAATGGTTGAGGGTCCAAACTGAAATGTTTTTAACCGAATTATATATTGTTGAAACCATATTTCGATGAACTTCAACATAAAGTGAGAGTTCACTTCATTTAGTTAATTTTTGACCAAGTTACGGTCGTTCAAAGTGACAACACAAAATCTGTCTAAAACAGGAAATACACTTATGTGTTCACGTTGGTTGTTTTTATGAATTTTTTATCATGCGTAAAATACAGGTTTAGACAGAATTAAGATACAAATCTAATTGCTATTGAAAGACTTAATGGAAAGAAACTTACTAACTTTTGGGGATTTCTCCAAAAGACTAGAAGGAAAAGTTCAAAAGTAAAAAGGAAGAAACTCTTGTAAAACTTTGTTAAAGATATTAACACTTCAGTTTTAATGCTATTCCATTTATTATTTTTTTCTTTTTTACTTTAACTGTGTTTCTTTTGTTTCAAGGATTGGGCCAGTTTCCTCTTTCCTTAGCTGTTGTGGGCTGTGTCGGTGAAGGCCCAACTGGGTTCCCTTTTGCTATGTCGGTGAAGGCCCTATAGGGTTTCGTGTGCTTTATATTCAGCTGCTGTGCCTTTGTTCGAGATCATCAGACAATCATTGTCCTCTTTTATCATATATCAGCTCTTTCATATTTCGCCCTTTGTATCGCTTTCTCTCTTACAAGTTATTCGTAAGAGTTCTTAGGGTTTCTTTTACATCATCACGTTGACATCTTCATTTGTATTAGTCAATCTGTGATGACCAAATCATTTGTACTTTGATTCTTGATTGCAATAAACATTCCTGCTATTCATTTTTGGTTATAATCTTGAGTTTCTGACATGGTATCAGAGCTCCAAGGTTGATTTGGTGCTCTGATTCTCTTCCGCTGCGTATTACTGGAGTTTGATCAACAGGGGTTGTGAATCGGCAAGATCTGGATCAGATCTAGGGTTTGCAAATACGGATCTAGGGTTTGGTGTTTTTTTCGTTCTCTTGTGTTCAAGGCTCTAACAGTTGTGATACCAGGGTTTGGTATCTTCGATCAAGGTTCCTGTGGTTCGTGAGTTATCAGGGGTGCTGTCTCTCTGGACTTTCTTTGCTCACAGTCATATAACCCGATGTGAAGGTTATAGACTGTGATTATTATTCGGCGAACCCTAACTTGGGAACCCCTCTCGGTGAGATTGTTCCTTTCTTTTTTGCGTCTATAAACTTAGGTGGCTCCTACACTAAGACCTGCGTTGGCAGCTTGAGTGATGAACCAACGATCTGGAACACTGGTGTAGTTTCGCCATGTGTTTTTTTATCTGTTTGCTGTCTTTAAACTATGGTTCGTGTGGTTCCTGCTTGATTCTGATTCTCTGTTTATCTGTTAAGTGTTCTCATAATTATTCTCTGATTATCTGTTAGCACTTCTGTTTGCTTGATAGTTGTCTGGTTATTCTATTTTTTGCCTGATTCTGTTCCGTTTTTTGTCTATTTTCTGTGTGATCACGACTGACAAAACGGAGTCTTCTGGTACCTTAATAAGCAAACTAGATGCTAGTGATCCTTTGTATCTGCATGCTAGTGATTCTAGTAATCTGTCTATTGTTAATTTCAAGTTAAAAGGCACTGAGAATTATGTGGTATGGTCGAATACTATAAAACTTGCTTTAATAGCTAAGAACAAATTAGGATTTGTTGATGGAACATGTGTTAAATCTGAGTCTAATGATGTCTTAGCTAGTCAATGGGAAAGATGCAACTCTATTGTTTTAACATGGATTCTGAATTCTATTTCTGATGAGTTGTATGTTGGTCAAGTTTATTCCAAACTTGCTTCTGAAGTTTGGAACGATCTAAAGGAGACATATGATAAGGTTGATGGTTCTGTTGTGTTTGGGTTATATCAGAAAATTAATTCAGTTAGTCAAAATGGTTCTAGTGTGTCTGAATATTATCATAGGATAAATACTATGTGGAAACAATTCGATGCTATGCTTCAGTTACCATCTTGCACATGTAATGCTTCTACCAAGTTCAATGAGTTTAGGCAGTTAATAAAACTTATGCAATTCTTGATGGGATTAGATGATGTATACCAACCTGTTAGAACTAATCTATTAACCAGGGATCCTCTTCCTTCTATTAAAACTGCTTTTTCAATTATATCTAGGGAAGAGTCACATAGGGGTTCAAACAGTGGTTCTAAAGTACCTAATGTTGGCTTTGCTGCTAAAGCAAATCAGTTTAGTGATAACAAAAAAAGGTTTAACAAAGGTCCTAATCCCAACTTGAAATGCACTCATTGTAACAAGGTTGGTCATGTTATTGATAAGTGCTTTGAGCTTCATGGGTATCCTCCAAATTATAGGTCTAAATCTAGTCAAACCAATAAGCAGTGGTCTAAATCTAATAATTCTGTGAATAATTCTGTTAGTGACAAATCTGTTAGCAATTCTTTGAATTCTCTTACCTCAGATCAGTTCACTAAACTTCTAGACCTGCTTAATGAGAAAAAGACTGATGATGGGCCTAAGACAAATGTTGGAGGTAAATGTCATAATGTGATCTCATCTTTAGATTATTACATGAGATTTTATTGTTTTAATAGTAAAACTTGGTCACAAAATAATATGAGCTGGATCATTGATTCTGGTGCTAATCAGCACATGATCATGTCATGTGAAAACATATTTAATAAAGTTGATGTTTCTGATTACAACATAACTGTCAAACACCCCAATGGTACTGATGCCAAAGTCACTAAAATAGGGTGCTACAAATTATCCAACTCTGTTATCTTAAGAGATGTCTTTGTGGTCCCTGAATATTGTGTCAACCTAATATCTGTGCATCAATTAGCCAAGGATAATCATCTTAGGGGTGTATTTGATGAAGATACTTGTTATATTCAGGATTTGTACTTAAAGAAAACCCTGGTGACTGGTAGACAAACTGATGGTCTTTATTTCTATGGTAATTCTTTCAATTCTGTGTTTGCCTGTTTTAATAAAGTTGAAACCATAAAGCTTTGGCACTCAAGACTTGGTCATCCTGCTGATCAAGCCTTAAACGTTTTAAATCTTAAATCTGATAAAGCTAATATTGAACCTTGTGAAGTTTGTCATAAAGCAAAACAACATAGAGTCCCTTTTCCTTTAAGTGATCACAAATCTTCTAAAGTAGGTGACTTAATTCACTTAGATGTTTGGGGTCCCTATAAGGTCCCAAGCATAGAAGGATTCAAATACTTTCTCACTATTGTGGATGATTACTCTAGGGCCGTTTGGGTATATTTGATGAAATCTAAAGTTGAAGTTTTTGAAAATATTCAAAGTTTTTATAACCTTGTGAAAACTCAATTTGAAGTAAATATTAAAATTTTTAGGAGTGACAATGGAACTGAATTTGTTAATTTTCAAATGTCCAACTTTGTTAAGTCACATGGAATCTTTCACCAAACATCTTGTGCTTACACTCCTCAACAAAATGGTGTTGTTGAGAGGAAGCACAGACACTTACTCAATGTTGCTAGAGCTCTATTGTTTCAGTCAGGTGTACCTTTAAAATTCTGGTCTGAATGTGTTCTCACTGCTTCGTACTTAATTAACAGGACACCCTCTTCTGTGTTAAACGGTAAAACTCCTTATGAGTTACTTTTTGGATTTGAACCTTCTCTTAGTCACTTGAAGATTTTTGGCTGCTTATGCTTCTTTACTGTTTTAAATAATCCTGATAAACTTGATGAAAGAGCTGAAAAATGTATTTTTATGGGGTATTCAAATTTAAAAAAGGGTTACAAAGTTTGGAGTCTAGATCAAAAGAAATTTACCTTCTCTAGGGATGTCAGCTTTCATGAAAATGTTTTTCCCTATAAAACTAAGCTATTTTCAAAATCTGATCTAGATAACACTGAATCTTTAAATAATTCAATTTTTTTTATCTTTATGATTCTTCAAGTGACATAAATCCCGATGATGATGAGAAGGCAGAAACTGATTCAGCTACTGTGACTCAACAACACAGTAGTTCAAGTGAATCAACACCTCCTGTTGATACTCAGCAGCCACCCTCTGGTGATGGCATGGCTAGCAATCAACAAGTGTATGAACCTGAACCTAATCCTGTGAGGGTTGAGTCTAGCAATAGCATTGAAGAATCAAACCTTCCTGAGGGTACTCATACCACTACTAGAAAATCAACTAGGTCTGTGTCTATTCCTAAGAAATTTGGTGATTATGTGGTAGAAGGCAAGGTCAAATTCGGTTATGAGAGAGTTGTTAATTATGCTAACTTACCTTCTGATAATATTTGTTTTGCATCAAATGTCAATAAAATTCTTGAACCCAACTCATATCAAGAAGCTATCAAGGATAGTAATTGGGTGAATGCCATGAATGAAGAGCTTAGTGCTCTTCATAAGAATAATACTTGGTCTATTGTTGATCTTCCTAAAGGGAGAAAACCTATAGGCTGCAAATGGATCTTTAGGGTTAAATATAAGTCAAATGGAGAAGTTGAAAGGTACAAAGCTAGGTTAGTAGCTAAAGGGTTCAACCAAAGGGAAGGAATAGACTTTGATGAAACTTTCTCCCCTGTCGTAAAAATGGTTACCATTAGATGTATTGTTAGTTTATCTGTTCAAAATGATTGGCCTCTTTATCAACTTGGCGTTAATAATGCGTTTCTCTATGGAAATTTAAAAGAGGAAGTTTACATGTCTATGCCTGAAGGTCTTAATAACAGTCATCTTAATAAAGTGTGCAAACTAAATAGGTCCTTGTATGGTCTAAAGCAAGCTCCACGAATGTGGAATGAAAAGCTTGTAAATGTTCTCTTGAAAATGGGCTTTTATCAGTCAAAATGTGATTATTCTATGTTCATAAAATCTGATGAAAATGTGTTTGTTGTTATGCTAGTTTACGTAGATGATATAATTCTAACTGGTAATAGCAAACAAGAAATTGAAAATGTGAAAAATCTATTACAGTCTGAGATTAAAATCAAAGATTTAGGTTTCTTAAAGTTCTTTCTTGGAATTGAAGTCATTAAAACTCAAGAAGGAATATGTTTGACTCAAAGAAAGTATTGTATAGATTTATTGAATGAGTTTGGTATGAGTGGATGTAAACCTGTTTCATGTCCTATTGAAGCAAACTATGTTATTACAAATCTGTGTAAAAAGGAACAAAACAATTTTGTTAATGTTAATGATTATCGAAGGCTGGTTGGGAAACTGATTTACTTATCTCATACCAGACCTGCCATAGCTTATGTTGTTCATTTTCTTTCTCAATATATGCACAAGCCAACTATGGCCCATTCTCAAATAGCATTCAAGCTGTTGAGGTATTTGAAAGGTGCTCCTGGCACTGGTTTAATGTTTAAAAAGGGTGATAAATTTGAGTTATCTGCTTATGCCGACTCTGATTGGGCTAAGTGCATTGATAGCCGAAAGTCAGTTACAGGATTCTGCATATTTCTAGGAAACTCTTTGATCTCCTGGAAAAGCAAAAAACAAAGCGTAGTATCTAGATCTTCTGCTGAAGCAGAATACAGATCTATGTGTGATGCCTTATGTGAAATAATGTGGTTGGTCAACATCTTACAAGAGTTACAGGTTAAAGTCACGTTGCTGATTGAGTTAAGATGCGATAACACTGCTGCGTTGTCCATAGCGGCAAACCCTGTCTTTCATGACAGAACTAAACACTTTGAAATTGACATGTTCTTCCTTCGTGAAAAAATTGCCTCTGGAATGGTTAAAACGATTGGCGTCTCCTCTTCAAATCAATATGCGGATCTTTTCACAAAAGGATTACAACCAGCGGATCATCTTAAAATGTGTAAGTGTTTGGCTCTCTCTAATCTATTTAGTATTAAAACTGAGGGGGGGGGGGGGGTTAAAGATATTAACACTTCAGTTTTAATGCTATTCCATTTATTATTTTTTTCTTTTTACTTTAACTGTGTTTCTTTTGTTTCAAGGATTGGGCCAGTTTCCTCTTTCCTTAGCTGTTGTGGGCTGTGTCGGTGAAGGCCCAACTGGGTTCCCTTTTGCTATGTCGGTGAAGGCCCTATAGGGTTTCGTGTGCTTTATATTCAGCTGCTGTGCCTTTGTTCGAGATCATCAGACAATCATTATCCTCTTTTATCATATATCAGCTCTTTCATATTTCGCCCTTTGTATCGCTTTCTCTCTTACAAGTTGTTCGTAAGAGTTCTTAGGGTTTCTTTTACATCATCACGTTGACATCTTCATTTGTATTAGTCAATCTGTGATGACCAAATCATTTGTACTTTGATTCTTGATTGCAATAAACATTCCTGCTGTTCATTTTTGGTTATAATCTTGAGTTTCTGACAGACTTCTTAGTGAAGTGTTTGCATTTTGAGTTGATGTGAAGAAATATGAATATTAAGGGGCTAATTATAGTGAAAGAAGGTCGTCTAAGTTTCGGATAAGTGTCCAAGATTGTTTAAAATGAGGATTAGTATCCTCTTCGGTGTGAAGACATGAATGAATGTGGCAAAATTGGGAGATAAGTGTCGACATGGGCAATACAAGTGTCCATGGGTGTCTTTGGGGTTGATTAGTGTCCAATGATATTGATGTGTCTTAACAAGATAGAATGGTGGCAAAGGATGAAGATAAGAGACAAAACATATTTTTTTTGTCATTTTTAGCCCCTTAACTTCTAGCTTTAGTGTTTTGACGATTTTAGTCCCTCAATTAAATTTAGTTAGGTTACAGGGGAGGTTATAAGGTATGTGATACTTAGATTTTGTTCTGGTAATGTAAAAGTCATTTTGCTAGTATGTAGGATAACGAAAAGATGTCTAAGAAGAGGTAGAATTTATTAAGTACGAAAATAATGTAAAATCACAAGCTTGGAAATTTTGCTATGGTTACACTAAGCGAGTGTACAAGACTCTACTCTAAGAAATGGTTTACTTACTTGGCGGCATGGGAAATTGCAACGAATCAATGGATACCCATTCCATTGATTGATCCTAACGGCCCACGAGTACTCGTGAGCGTTTTCAAAAACGATAAAAAACAACCGAGTCAAGAAATTCACAACCTCAACGGATGGGTTATTAAGCAACATTTCCGACATCAATTTAAATGACGACCCAACTGAGGACACAAGACCAACAAGGTTGCAATGTTATAGATCTTGAAGTGAGATGAGATTTTTGGTGATAAACAATAAAATTTGTGGGTTTTCAAAAGTTGAATCTCGCTATGTTAAAAAAGTATTTGAAAATTCATGTAAGTGGCATGGCAAGGATGGAAGTGGTGATGGTTTGTGACGGTGGTTAATGGTGATGATGATGAATGACTATACTATATTAATAACTTAAATTAAAATGGATGCATATTTGTAACAAATTATACTAAATCCTGTATATATTATATGAATATACCATTATGCAACCCTGCAACAATGCGCGGAAAGTAGCATTGTAGCTCATTATTAATCCAACTTTGAGAGTTAGAAATATCAAAACATGTTTCCAGCAACTCGAAATATTAAATAATTTTCAAGATTTTAGCAAATTTAAAAAGGCTGGAGATATTTGGACACCCTCTGCGCCTATTTCCACACTTTTTGTGCCCTAGACGCCTCGTATAGGCCTATACGAGGCGTCTAAGCACTGAATTCAAGGGGGTCTCAGAGGGTGTCAGGCACAAAGTTTAAGGAACCCTATACGAAGGGTACAGACCTATACGAGGCGTCTAGTCTTGGGTTTTTTTTTTGCTGAAATGAGGGGTGTTTTGGTGGGTTTTGGTATGGTTTTTTTGATAGATTTTGAGGATGTGTTTTGTGGTTGAAAATTTTTTTGATTTTAAAAAAAGTTTTGTTTTTTAAAAATCAACTATTTTAAAAATCGGCTCTTTAAATATATTATATCGATTAAATATTATAATGTTTTTAACATTTTACTTTTTTAAATATTATTCTTCCGATTAAAATTTTATCTCGTTCAAATATTGTTTCCGTATTATATTCAGGGGATATATTGTTTCCGTATTATATTCAAAACATATTTTGTTTCCGTATTATCTAAATTTAAGACAACAATCATTAGGTAACCGAATAACTGAAAACAAACATAAATATGACATATATAAGATAACTTTGTACATCCATAACAAAAATATATAAGATAAGTTTGTACATCCATAATAAAAATAAAAACAACAACAGGTCTATGCATCCAAATCCGAATCCGAATCTGGATGTGGCTGCTGCGGCTGCTGCTGCTGATGTGGTGCTCGAGCCGATGAAAGCGGTATCGGGGGCCATCCCTCTCTCTCTCGTCTATCCTGCTCACACCGTACCAGCCAACCTACCAAATCGTTGAGCCTGTCAAGCTCGGCTCGTACATTCGGATGTAGCGCAGCTCCTGGGGCATGACCTGGAATAGCGTGACGTGGAAACTGAGGCGCCCCGACAGGTGGCGGTGGCACCGCTGCACCGTCTACATCCTGCGGAGGCTCCTCCACGGGCACTACATCAGCAGGATCTGCAGGAGGATAAACGGGCTCGAAATGCTCTGGTAGGGCCTCCTCTGTCCATATGCCCCCGTCGCGGTTTTTAAACTGCGGGCCAACTGGGAACCTCTTGATTACCCACATCCCCCACAGCGACTGCATGCCCATCCGCGTCGGCATGACTGGCGGCGTCCGTAGATGTGGGTCCTCGTGCAGTACGAGGCCAAATGAACGGGCAATGACGGTCACGTACGCCCCGCCATACAAAAATCCGAGCTCCTGCCTGTGATGGGCGGAGGCGTAGTACTGGGCTAGACCGTGTGCTAGCGCGCACGGCCTCCTATACAACAAACAAAAAAGGAAAAAAAGATCTGTGGTCGTACACCACTCACGGCTGTAGCCGCGCGCTGAAATAGAAGTAGCGAGCAAATGGTGCAGATACCTGCAGATAGTGTTAGCGAAATACAGAAACAGAGATTAACAAACAATGCACATAATCACAATAATTGCCGTAATAAACGTACGTCCCTGTACAGTGGGTCCATAACAAACGACACCCTCCCCTTCGACTTATCGTGCTCCCAATGATTTGCCCCCGCAATCACCTGTCAAAACCCTACAAGAATGGGTTTGTCAACCACCACTAGCCCCGCTGTGTAAACCTCAGTCTCGATCTCCCCCTGCATGTATAAACCAGAACGCAACGCAAAGTCTGCTGGCGTCATCGTACGCAAAACGCCAGCGAGCCTGAAAGAAATCTCAGGCGGAGGGGGAGCATCTGGGTACGGAAGCTGCACTGGGACCCCAGGAGGGTGAAATGTGAATGACGAAAGGAACTCGACCAGCAGCTCTCTGTAGGTCGGCGTGTGCGCCAAATCAAAAAGACGATGCCACGGTGAATCGAGAGGTATAAACCGACGCACTCTAGCCGTCTTAGCAAGCTGGTCCATCGTATCCCAGTCGATCGATGCATGCGATCCAATGTGCATCCTCCTAAGCTTCTGGCAATGGCGGGCGGCATCGGTGCCGTCGGGAAAATCTAGATACGGACAACCCTGCAGCGTATCCAGAGGCGGCCGCCGTCTCCGTCGTGGACCCTGCTGAACCGGCTGACCCTGCTGAACCGGCTGAACCTGCTAAGCCGGCTGACCCCCCCGGCGGTGCCCCATCAAGCTCTATCTGAATGTCATCGCCCTCCATAATCAATCTGCAACTAAATAACGTATACGCATAAAAACAATAATAAATAAATCCGAATAATAATAATAATAACAATAATAATACTAATAATAAATAATAATAATAATAATAATAATAATAATAATAATAATAATAATAATAATAATAATAATAATAATAATAATAAAAACAATAATAAATAAATCCGAATAATAATAATAATTAATAAATAATAATAATAATAATAATAATTATACTAATAATAATAATAATTAATAAATAATAATAATAACAATAATAATACTAATAAATAAATAATAATAACAATAACAATAATAATAATAATAATAATAATAATAATAATAATAATAATATTAACAATAATAATAAATAATAATAATAATAATAATAAATAAATAAATAAATAATAATAATAATAACAATAATAATACTAATAATAATAATTAATAAATAATAATAATAATACTAATAAATAAATAATAATAATAATAATAATAATAATAATAATAATAATAATAATAATAATAATAATAATAATAATAATAATAATAATAATAAAAACAATAATAATAACAAAAAAAAATTGCAGAGCCTCGTATAGCCCTCGTATAGGGCTATACTCGGCGTCCTGTTCTTCCTGGTTCATCTTCAACCTCATGTTCAAACCCCCAAACCCAACAAAAACCAAATTTCAGGGCAAACCTACGGTCTAAAGGCAAAAACGAGACAAAAATACTAAACTACGGGATGAAATACGTACCAGTGATGCTTCAAATCTTTGATAGTACGGTCGAAATACGAATCCGAGGCGTATAGAGGTGTATTCTCCGTATGTGTTTTTGTTTTTTTGTTTGGGGTGATAACCAGCCTCGTCTAGGCCCCCCCAGCCTTATACGAGGCATAGACGCCTCGTATAGATCTATACATGTCGTCTTTCCTTTTTATTAAATGACCATTTTGCCCCTGTTAAGCCCCCAGTATAGGCATTATTCAGGGGCAAAATGGTAATTATGCCCCTGTTAAAGGCCTGTTAAGCCCCCAGTATAGGCATAGGCATTATAGACGACACGTATAGATCTATACGCGGCGTCTGGGATTGTAAATTACCTTTATGCCCCTGTTAAAGGCCTATACTGGGGACTTTCAGGGGTATATTAGTAATTAACATAAAATATTTTCAAAATTCAAATTTAAAAAAAAAAGAATTGTTGCCGACACTATTGACGCCGCGTATAGATCTATACGAATCGTCCTTATTCAAAAAATTCAAATTTTGATTTTCAAATATTCAAAATTCAAATTTTCAAAAACCCGCTCAAGTAGACGCCTCGTGTAGATCTATACGAGACGTCTGGGTATGGTAGAATGACCTTTTAGCCCCTGAAATAAGCCTAGATTGGGGGCATACCAGGGGCTAATTGGTCTTTTGGTCAACCCTTTACGACACATCTAGCTCTATACGAGTCGTATATTTGTAATTTTTTTTTAAATGTTATTAACCTGTTTTAATCAATTCTAATTATAGAAAAATGATACAAATTATAAAAAAAATTATAGAAATTGTAGAAAATTATAGGAATTAATAAAAAAATACTATTAATTACAAAAATCATTCTTCCGTATCACTGTCGATGTAATTAAGACTGGGGTTTGATCTTGGCGGAGGATTCATTATCGATGTATACCATTCTAGACGTGGCAACTACATATCTTCCCATTGTTCTGTATGGGGTGTTCGGTGGGTCAACCATAGCCCGTGTGCTGGTGGCTTTGGATAATCCCCTTCCAACTTAACATGTATGAAGTGGTTCTCGTTTACATGTGTAAGCGTTATGAACAATGGTTGTTGATTAGCCGGAGGACATAGTATCGGGAAGAAAGTGGAACTCGCACCCATGGTTGTCGTTAACAGGTGCACCCCGA
The DNA here is from genome assembly GCA_030545235.1 of Helianthus tuberosus. Classification (NCBI taxonomy): domain Eukaryota; kingdom Viridiplantae; phylum Streptophyta; class Magnoliopsida; order Asterales; family Asteraceae; genus Helianthus; species Helianthus tuberosus. The sequence goes on along the minus strand of JARYGA010010433.1, from coordinate 2,878 downwards.
TACCGTACGTTTGTGCAATAAGAAGTCCTGCAAAGGGGAAGTCCATCCAGTGATCCCCCCCACAACCGGACACTGAATCCCAAATTAGGCCCTGACGATGCGTGTAAAAATAACCTTTACCCCATGCTTTAAATATTGGGAACCAGATCGATTCGTTCTGATCCATTTCTTGGACAAGGTCCCTTCGAATGAGCCCCCATGAACTCTGATCCATACCTAAGCCCACAGCCACAGATCGAAACCCACAATGACCGTCCGACATCACATCTCCTATGCACGAGACGTACGGATGGAACACTAGCGGAATGTCATACTTAAACTGTTCGATGATTCCCACGTACTCGTCCCCAATGATTAAAGGAAAACCGTGAGCCTCTCGTGTCTCTTTCTTCTTAGAACTCTTTGAACGACTTAGGCTCGCTTTGTGTTTTTGGGACCTTATAACCGACTGTTGAGAGGCCTGTGACGGAACGTACGAGCTGTGGCGAGGTTTATCGTACTTACTTTGTCGGGAACCTTCAAAGCACGTGTTTGCATCACCGAATGAGCTTCTCCTCAATTCTTCATCTATACGAGAGGCCTCGTCCAACCTTTGTTGTACCTGCTTTGTTGTTGGTCGGCCATGAGTATTTTGTTGGACAACCGGTGGTTTCTTGGTAGATTTCTTTGGAGTCAACACCGCTTTAATCTTTGACATCAGGCTTTTTTGCTGAGCTGGGGGGTGCGTCTCTAATTGTTGTCTAACAATATTTAGCTCTTCGACCACGTCCACGTCATCGTCTATCAATTTACAACTTTGGAAGTTAAGTTTCCGCCAGAAGACGTCTATGTCTTCGAGTTGAATCGGACGCTCTGCACGGTTAAAAACAACATTGTTTAAGTCACATGATTAACGGAAATATATCACACAAGTGTTGTACGTTTAACAATTATTACCTTCAAGCATGTACTTTTCTATCCTACAAGCACAGGGCAACCCACAGCTGTGCCACATTTGGCAACCACATGATGAATGAAAGCGCTCCAAGACATCTAGCTTCCTAATTGCCTCTCCCCTCAACAAGTCAAGGGCTGTATGGGATACTTTTCCATGTAGGTGTTGAAACAACGAGTGTTTGTGGTGGGTCATTCTTTTTTCGATGCTATCTCGAAAAGTCTTCCTTATTTCACCGAACTGTGTCTCAACTATATCATGGACACAACCAACTACACGGTCTAGCGAGCTCCTATCTAGGACGTATCTCTTTAAGTTGGCGTGTTGGCTCTCAACTCTGTTTGTGGTACGATTACCAAAGTTGCGCCTCTTATCAGTCCACGCAAAGACGAACATCTCCTTATAGTCTTTTAGCCAGTTATCGTACACGTATTTGAAGACTCCTAAAAAGTAAAAATAATTTAATAAAATTTGCATAGGTGAGTCGTATGTTATTAGAAAAACTTACTAGAACGTTTGCACTCCACAAGTCGCTTTCGCATGTTGCGCAAGTGGTACTCGTAGATGAGTATGGATGGAGACTCAATCAATGTCCCCCAGAATGACAAAAATTTCTTCCAGTCTTCGTCTGTGAAGGCACCCTTGCAGTTCTTCATAACATTCTGTTGTATGTGCCACCTGCAAAGAAGCCTGGAGGCGTCTGGAAATACTTTAGCACACGCGCCCATAAGGGCTAGGTCTCTATCGGTTAAAATCACACGTGGCTCCATGCATTCATCCAACATTGACTTGACCCTCTGAAGCACCCACACAAAGTTATCACCCCGTTCTTTACTAACAACGGCATGTGCGATAATAAACGATTTGTTGGTAGGCGTCATACCAACAATCTGGATAAAGGGCATATTGTATATGTTTGTCTTGTACGTCGCATCGATCAGCATGACATGGGGGAATGCACGCCACATGCATCTCGAGTCCCGATGAAGAAAGAAGATCTCTGTTACGATCTCTGTTCCGGGTTCCTCCCGTGTCTCGTAAATAAAGTCGTTGTTTATCAGTATGTTTTCTAGTGACTGCATGGGAGTCAATCCTTGTCTTTTTTCGGCTCTAATGTTCGCCACAACGTTTTAAACGTCTTTCTGAACATGAAACCTGTCGGGGTCCTGCTTCCTTATCGTTTGAAATATTTTGCGCGGCTCCATGTTTTGAGCTGTCAGCTGCTCGATCAGTTTCATTTCGCTTGGAGTAAACCTTCGCACAAACGCGTGGGCCGACAAGTCCTCACAAAGTTCGTGGTTATGTTCAATTTTTCCGTCTTTAATCTCCCAGGTTTCATACGGGTGGTTTCGCACAGCCAGCAGGTAAAACGGGCAACTGGTTTTTTTGCTTCCGGCTTTTCTAAGTGTTGCTGTAGTCTGGTGCTCACCACCACGATCACATTCAAGCCATACCCTCCCGATTCTTCCGCCGGTTTTCTCTGATCGACGGGTGACAATAACGAAACCATCCGCGTTTGCTATTTCTTGTATCCGATTCTTTAGTTCATCTAAGGAGTTGAAAACCTGTAACATCGACAATAATAATAAATAATTTTAATAAATAAATAAATAATAAATAATAATAATAATAATACCTGCTTTTTTAAGTACGAACTGTCCTGGATGGGAGGTGTCTCACCACCATATCTACCATATCCACCATAACCACCATATCCTCCGTATCCACCGTCTCCTCCGTATCCACCGTCTCCTCCGTATCCACCGTCTCCTCCGTATCTATAATCCGGATACCCTTGTTGCGTCGGATAACTTGGTTGACAAGCATGGTATGAGTCATCTACAGGGGCTGTCTCATCAACAGGGGGATGCTTGTTCAAATCTAGAAACGGTTTGTTTTGTTCTCCTTGTATCCTAGACACAACCTCCTCTTGCTCATTAGAAT
>JARYGA010010432.1:0-23939 GCA_030545235.1 Helianthus tuberosus | reverse complement strand
CAACTGAAGTTGGCTGTAATCACAAAACAGCCATCCTGTTTCAGCTTTTAACATTTTAAAGTGTGTTCGATTGATTCCGTTAACATGTTTAGTGATCAACAACCACCTTTAACATCAATATTAGCAAGTAAATCATCAAGTAATCAACAACATGTTCACTACAACATCTCACTACAACACTTCATCATGTAAATCTTCATGTAACTTTTATGTTCATCTTCTTGTTTAAACCCTTTTAGTGTTCTTGTAGATTTAACATACTACATCTTTTTAACTACACAAAATAGACATGAATAAGGGTAAATCAAGACTTACTACTAGCTTAAAGCTAGGGAAAATCTAGTGAAGGAGATGATAAGAAATGATGATGAACAAGAATAAAACAAAGCTCCTTTGAATGCCCTTCAAGATGCAACCTCCATGGATCACCTTCAAGCTTTGAATGGAACTTGAATCTTGGAAGAAGATGATGGTTATGTGGTGGTGATGGTTTCGGTTTTGGGGGAGCCGAAAGTGAGAGAGAGAGAGTTGAGGGAGGTGGAGTGGTGAAGTGTAGAAGATGATATGGAGTGATTCTTGTAGGATATGGTCCATACTTATAAGATTACTTGTCATATTATGTCCACTTCAATAAGTAAGCAATCTCATAAAATATTAAGATTAAATCAAGGAAGTAAGGTGTGAAGATGTGGTGGGTCCACATAGGACCGAAAATTCGGTTGGGGGGGGGGGGGGGTCTTGTTGCAATTTTTCAACTAAATGGTAAGTGATAGTTAGAATGTAAGTAATGTGATGATAGGTGTTAGTTATTGGGTTTTTAGTGGGTGTTATGGCAAACGGGGACCATAACTAGCCAAAAATAATAACACAATGTGTTTGAAAAATATTTGGTGTCCCGGGTAATGTCCGGTTGTTCGGTTAAATACCGTTTCGTTAAAGTGTTTAATTATTCCGCAAGGTGTCTTTTATATATATTTTTGTAACACTTTTAATTCCTAACACATAGGAAAACATACTGGACTATTTAGTAACTTTTCTGTATACTACTAGTATGTTAACACGCACATGTAAGTATAACACAGTAATCAGAGAGCAGTTAAATGATCCAGCACAGTCATCAAGCACTTTAATTATCACTAATAAATTGTACGGATACATGGAATTACGAGGGTTGTCACACCAAATGTTAGAGGTCATAAGAGCTTTATTAACTTCGCTAATGCGACGAACCCCCAAACCGCCTTCCCCTTTTGAAACGAACCATCTGAAGACCATAAAAAATTCCTCATTTTCGCTTCCAGCTCTAAAATAACCCGTGTAGGAAGAATAAAAGCAGAAGACCAATACACATTCGTAGCAGAGAGCACCGAGTTGATCAGTTGCAACCTTCCAGCAAACGATAGGAACTTATTTCTCCAGCTCATAATTCGTTGGTCCAGTCTTTCCACTAAGATACTGCAATCTTTATATAAAAGTCTAGATGAAATAAGTGGAACACCCAGATATCTAACTGGTAACGATCCCTCCACAAAAAGCATAATATCGAGAATGTGAGCTTTAACATTAGTAGGCACATTACAAAAGAAACCTGTACTTTTCTGAATACTAGGCACCAATCCAGACATTTTGGTGAAGTTTGTAAGAGAAGACATAATGCATTTTACTGAATTAAAATCTCCTCTCGCAAACAAACAAAAATTTAATCATCTGCAAAACAAAGATTAATAATCCGTTGTCTTTCACATTTATTATGAAACCTGAAAGACGCATCAATCCTGGTAGTATGCTGAAGGATACACATCAACACCTCCATAACAAGAGTGAATAAATAAGGGGATAATGGATCTCCTTGTCGAAGCCCACGCTTCCCCTTGAAATACCCATGAATATTTCCATTAACACAACTAGAATAAGATGCCATCGAGACGCATATCATAATCCACTCCACCATTTTAGAATCAAAACCAAACCCAAGCAGCATATTCTTCAAGAACTTCCAGTCAACCGTGTCATAAGCTTTCTGAATGTCCACCTTAAAAGCACACCTAGGTGGACCTGCACTTCTATGATAATTATGCAAGAGCTCCTGCGTCAACAAGATGTTATCCGAGATCTTCCTCCCAGGGACAAACGCAGACTGGTTTTTGCTAACCACTTGATGGAGCACCCCTTTTAAGCGATCAGCAATAATCTTGGTAATACACTTGAACAAAACATTACAGCAAGCATTGATGCAAATTGGGATTCCATTATAACTTGGCTTTCTCATCATGCAACTAGTAATTCAGCGGAGAGTATTGTTAGTAAGTTGGTTGTTGCAGCTTCTACTTATTTCATATGGCAAGAAAGGAACAACAGGTTGTTTTCTACTAATCAGCGAAACGCAACTAACATGGCGAATATTATTCTTCATATGGTTCGCTTAAAATTGATGACTTTCAAGGCTGGGAGAGGGTCAAAGCATCCGCTGCTTTTAGAGAGATGGAAGTTCCAAATGAAGACCTTAAGCTTTGATCCGGGCTAGAGTTTTTAAGCTTTGAGTTTTATTGATAGTTGCCATTGTTTCGGCTTCTGGTTGCTTGTTGTTTGGTCGGGTTTTTTGACTGTTTGGTTTGGTTGTTGGTTTTTGTCTTGTTTGGTTGTGCTAGTCTTGGTATGCCAAGTCTAGCTCTAGTGTGCCATTTCGGTACACTTGTGTGATTCTTTATTCGTTATTAATAAAATTCACCGGGGTAACCCTTTACCCAAAAAAACATTACAGCAAGCAATAGGTCGGTAATCCGTCACCAGCATCGGCGTCGATTTCTTTGGCATAATAGCAATTAAAGTATGATTTAATTCCTGAAGTAATTTGCCTGTAGCGAAAAAATCAATAACCGCCTTCGATACATCATCTCCAATAATCGGCCACACCGCTTTAAAGAAAGCAGCCGTGTATCCATCTGGACCAGGCGCCTTGTCATTGCCTATCGCATAAATAGCTTTTTTAACCTCATCCACCGTAACCGGGCGAACCATATTAGAAGCATCCATCGGGTTCACATGTTTAGTAAACAAATCAGGAGATGGTTGTAAAGAAACGTCATCTTGACAACCCAAGAAGCTCTCATAATGTTGAACTAGAATAGAGCTAACATCCTCACCTTCATACATCACCCCGTTAACATCCGATATAACCTGAATTCGATTCCAGTGATTCCTACTCTTAACGGCTACATGAAAGTACGCAGTATTCGCATCACCTGCCCTAAGTCACTCCATTTTCGACTTTTGTTTTAGGAACCTTTCCTCATCTAAACAAGCCTCCTGATAATCATAAGTTAACTTAGTTTCTCGAGCTCTTAGGACCACATTCATGGGGTCATTATCGATCTCATGCTGAATATCATCCAATTTACCACGAAGCTCTATCACTTTCTTGTGAAGATTACCCTGGCTGAATAATAAAGCTCGTAGCGGAGACTTTAGTTGCCGAAGCTTCTTCACAACCTGAAACTGAAACACCCCATTGACATTCGCTTCCCAAGTCTCCTTGACAATACTCATAAAACTTAAAAGGTTTATGTTTTCTTTTGAGATGATGTTGGAATTTAAGAATACAAGGAGCATGATCCGATAACCGATAAGTATGAAAGATAGCAACCGAATTCGGGAATTCAGCTATAAATGGAGAATTACCCATAACCCGATCAATCTTCTTAAGCAAACCAACTCCCTTCTTTGGCTTTTGATTCCATGTGAAATGGAGACCCGACCGGTTAATATCCATCACTTCAATGTCTAACACACAATTCTGAAAGTCACGCATACCTGCTGAAAAAGAGGACGCTCCTATAGACTTGTCCTCTAGGTGCAACGCCGAGTTAAAATCTCCCATAATCACCCATGGCTTGTCGGCTACCACATGCTTATGCAAAGATAACTGAGCCCATAACTTACGTCGAGTAATATAGTAGTTGGCCGCATAAACAATAGAACAAAACAAAATTCTCCTGTCTTCTTTAAACACAAGCTGAATATGCATGAGCTGAGCCGATTGAAATAAAACCATAACATCAAATATCGCCGGGTTCCACCCTATGATAATGTGAGTACCTTTATCACAACAACCCCCATTAGAAGTCCAATCCCAGCGATGAAAAACTGATGAACAAACCTTACTTAGATTCGCCACATCCACATGAGGTTCCAGAATAGCACACAAACTAAGATTACTGTATTTTACTACCTGACGAACCTCTTTTTGCTTAAGAGGGCGGTTCAACCCTCATATATTCCACGTAGCTAGACTAACCATCAGACATTATCGGTAGAGGAGTGCTTGCCCCTTTTTTATTAGTATTACGAGTGCCTTCCATGATAAACTCGTCAGTTTCATTATAAACTTCAAGAACCTCTTCATCATCCGAATCATCCTGTCCACCACCAGCATCCTTACTACTTTGCCCTTGATCCCCACCTTCATTACTCAAAACATCAAACGGATTGCTAGAAAAAACATTGTTAGACGACGCCACATTTTTCACCACATCCTTCGGCTTAAGAGCAATAGGATGATACTCAAATTTCTGCTTTGGTTTATTCATTTGAAATCATGTTTTCCTAGCCACTTTCTTAGCATGCACACCCATATATCCCTCCTCATCAACAACCGGTTTTTTATCAGGCCTACGTCCTTGATCCACATGTTTCGGTTTATCCACATATTTTCGATTTCTATCATCACTCACACGTTTACCCAGGTTCCTTTGTTGCTTCGGACATTGATCATCCGAGTGCCCAAACACACAACAATGAGAACACCTAAGCGGACTCCACTCGTACTCAACATACATAGTCTCTTTTACATACCCCTCACCCTCCTATTCCGGGATGGCCATCGTGATTTCCTCTTTCAGATCCTTTTCAGCCGATACTTCAATCAAAGGTCTAGCATAACTACTACGTCCCCATGAATCCATACACATCGTAGTGGTGTACGAGTCAAGGAGTTTAGGATCGCCAATAGCAGTAGCTATCAAACTATGTCCATCCTCTGTATATGCAGCAATAGGGACCTCATGAATCTTGACCCATAACTGCACTTTCTTGACTTCCTTTTTTTTCCAACTTAGTGGTAGGAGACCATTCACATAAAAACAACGGTTGTGATCGAATGATCCATGGTCCCTCTTTAAGAACAGCCCTCATACCATCCTGGTCCGCAAATTTGAAGAAAAAGAATCCGTTAGCATTCATCATCGTTTTTTGTAATCCAAATTTCCTCCATTGATTTTTCATGAAATACTCCACAACTGGATAGGCTATACGATCTCCCAGAAAATACCCATAAAGCGTATTTGCTAGCTTATCCTGAACCACTCTAATCGATTCCCTTGGAAGAACCACATCACAACCCTCATGTTTATCATGACTTGCAAGAGATCGAAAGTTTAGATTCTTACCACTAGGTCTAGCCACTAAATCAGCATAAGATACCGTCTTAAAACCCTTTTCTCCATCATTCTGACTAGCACCCGAAACATGCATAGAATCTACCATCTTCGGTTCAGCACGAATATCATTCTGACTATTATCCGAAGCATGCATAGGAACATGCATAGATTCTTAATGATGTGAGTCCTGTTTCCCGAGTTCAAACTTTGAAACAGGGAGATAATGCTAAAACCCAACATCAATCCTATGCGGATGTGATCCTAAACAATCAGGCCGAGCAAGGAGGTGCTAAGATGGGGGTTGGTTCAAATCAGAATCCGAATGATGAGAATTCAGCTAGTCATGCCAATGGTGCGGATGCTAAAGTTCCTAAAATAAACTTTCGTTCACTAAAATCAGATGTCTCATTGGATGGAGTGGATGTAGTGCTTCCGATTGATTCTGTTCGCCAGGTAAAGGACAGGTTATCTAATACTCTTTATGGTTACTTCCTGGGGGATAGAATTGCGTATCCGGTTGTTGAATATTTTGTGAAAACAAATTGGAAAAAACATGGTATTCAGAAAATTATGATGAATTCGAATGGGTTTTTCTTCTTCAAGTTTGAAGATAGACAGGGTATGAATAATGTTCTTGAAGGGGGGCCTTGGCTGATTCGGAAGAAACCTCTTTTTCTCAACACTTGGTCCCCTACTACTACACTTAGAAAGGAAGATATCAAGAAAGTTGCAGTTTGGGTAAAATTGCATGATGTTCCTCTTGCAGCTTACACTGATGATGGTTTGAGCATGTTGGCTTCAAAAATTGGTTCTCCTTTGTTGCTTGATTCTTATACTGCTTCTATGTGTTCTGAAAATTGGGGTAGGAGTTCTTATGCAAGGACTCTTATTGAAGTTTCAGCTGAGCATGAATTCAAGGAGGTGATATCTATGGCTATTCCTGATTTGGATGGTGAGAATTATGTTACGGAAAAAGTTAAGGTGGAGTATGAGTGGACGCCTACGAGATGTGCTCATTGTTGTGTCTTTGGTCATGATAGTGGTGATTGTCCTAAACAGGTTGGTCCTACTCCTAAACCCCATCCTAAAGCACCTATAGTAGATGGGGATGGTTACATTGAGGTTACAAATAGGAAAGTGGGTAGGAAAAGTGAGGTTCCGGTTAATACTCAAAAACCAAAATTTGAATATAAACCGTTGAATTACAGGAAAATGGTTGGGAATACATCTTCTTCTACTAATATGAAGGGTGGAAAAGGTTCAATTCAGACTTACAACCCTTTTAGTGCGCTTAACTCTGGAACAAACAGAACAATGGGGCAGCATACTAGTGAAGATCCGGATGATGATGACGTTGAGGTAGTGTATGATGAAACTTTGGGCGTTCGGGAGCCGGAAAAACAAGGGGCAAGCACCTCTACTTCAAAGGTCTCCAATGGATAGACTCTTTTTGGTTCGTGTGAAGGGGCTGACAGTTTGTGGCAACTTCATCTTTGATGATGGAGGATGAGGGTTTATTTTGTTTTGGTTTGTCGTGTCTACTTGATATCGTTTCATGATGTATAGTAGGCTAGGTTATGGGGTATCATAGGTTGTTTGGTTTGTTTGGTTTACATATATGGGGCATGTCCTGTATATGAACTAGTGGGGAACACATTCTCACTACTTGTACTTAATTGCGGGTTGTTTTTATTGAATCACCGGGGTAACCCTTTACCCAAAAAAAAAACATCAACCTTCTAATCCGATCGAGTATTGTCCAACGGCACAGGAATAGTAACTTTAGTCAGCTCATCAATTACATTAAACTTACCTTCAGAACGAGCAGCAGCTACTACACCCATACGCGACATTAAAGTGGTACCCTCAATATCAATGACTCTAGATGCAATACCCTGGAATGATCCCGTCGACTTCCCACGATCAAAAAACATATTTCCCCCAGGTTTTTTACAAGCATTCTGATTGTTATTGACAACTCCCTCCAGCAGCAAGAAAATCAATCCACCATGCAAAGAAAACCAAAAGAAAACCAGAAAACCAAAGGCCGTAAAACACAAAACCCTATCTAGCAAGACCCTAATCTAGAATTCATCACGAAATCAAATAGAGAACCCGAATAATCAAGGTTACTGCCTCACCAGTAGGACCGAAAACCCCAATTCTCTATTCAATCAGATCCGAATCCAGGGTAAAAGGCCGGCGATTAAGAAAACAAACGAAAAAACCCTAATTTCTGATCGATCAATGAATGCTAACGAGTTCGTATCAGATGCTTGATGAATCAAACCCTAGTAACAGACTGTTATACATAAAAATCACGAAGAAAAATCTAGGGTTGCATGTGGAACAAAAATCGCCTAGGCTAGAGAGAGAGAAAGGGTGGTGTTCATTTTCAACCGATAGTTGTAAAGTTGAAAAACATTTAAAATGAATAGGGGACATGAACTCACAGAATTGCGTGCGTGAATGGTAAGTAACTATGATCTCACGTGCGGTTGTCCTGAATAGTGTCACGACCTACAAACATCCTATAGTTGTTAGATACTTCGGTCTTTGTAATGACTCATGTACAAGTCTTTTATCTTGAATATGTGTTAAGACTTGTATGTGTTTGTTATTCGTTGAATTGTGTCTTAGAGGTATTAACTAAGGGCTAAACCGTTTTCATGAGACCGACTCTCAAAACGGCTACACCGTCTTCTTCACGAGCACTCGGCTCTGATACCAAATGTTTTAATAACTACCATAGGGATTTTGGACCTCCTAGATGCGCGTTTAAAGTGGATATTCAGAAAGCTTATGATACAGTGGACTCTAATGGAGAAAAACAGCGACCACCTTTCTGTGACCTAAAATTCGTGATTTCATGATGATTACGAGGATTGTTTGTGTGACTAGAGTCTTATGATCTCTAGTTTATCCTTGCAATTCATTATAATCGTATTTGGTTCGTTTTTAGGTATTAGGGTTACGTTTTTCTTCTGTTCTTGGGCTCTTTGCGCTTGGCTGCTGTGGTTTTTTGGATTCTAGTTTAATCTGGTTTGGGTTTACTACAAGAGAGTTTCATTGCCGTTCGCTGATTCGTCATCTCCTGATTGCATTAGGGTTAACGACGCCAAGGTTGTCAGGTTTGTTTCTGCATATTTGGGTACGGTTGCTAGGGTTTCTACAATCTGTTTTTTCGGTAGTTTGGGAGTGTCTAGTGGGTGTTATCTGATTGCTGAAAGAAATCTTATTGGAGGCTGCAAATCTGAGCTAGGGTTTGTCGATAACTTGGCTTCTGGTTGGGTTTTTGATCGAACTTAAGCTTGACGGCGGCTAGGGTTTGATTGTTTTCAGTTGTTTTGAGTTCGGCTAGGGTTTGTCACAGTTGCTTTTGTTTCAGCCGGCATTCTGTCATTATTGGAATGGATGAACGTAACAATTCTAGTGGAAACCAACAGGATATTCGTGGGAAGCCGCGATTATCGTTTGACGAAATTGCTGCACTGTTTCTTGATGTTGATGGGAACAATTTGCAGCCAAAGCGTGGTGTAACGATTGGAACACAAAATGACCCTAAGTCTTCAAACATCATCGATGATCTCACAAAGGTCACAGTTCCGGTTCGTTTGGAAAAACGGGATGTCGAAAAGTCAGACAACTTTTGGGATTACCCTAGCAAGTATACGCCAAAATCAGACCTATTTGGTGCTTCTTTCTCGGCTGGAAACAGGGCTGCTCAAGGCAAAACTTCGGGGCCTGCAGATCCTGTTTCCTTCGCTCACATTGTAAAGAATACAAAGGAGAAGGTTAAAGTGAATTTTCGGGCGATGGAATCTGCCGAGAAAGTTGATGGTGTTGATGTTGTTATTCCGTTGTCGTCGGTTCAACAAGTTACTGATAGGTATGCTAACACTTTGTTTGGATATTTTCTGGGTAAACGCTTGGCATTTCCTGTGGTCGATTACTTTGCTAAAAACAACTGGGCTAAATATGGTCTATCCCGGATCATGATGAATGCAAACGGGTTATTTTTCTTTAAGTTTACTTCTAAGGAAGGGATGAATCAAATGCTAGAGGATGGGCCTTGGCTAATCAGAAATGTTCCCATAATTTTGAAGCAGTGGTCGCCCTCTATCAAGATGGAAAAAGAGGACATTAAAGTGGTTCCTGTTTGGTTCAAGATGCATGATGTGCCGTTAGCGGCATTTACTGAGGATGGGCTTAGCTTGGTTGCCTCTATGATTGGGTTACCTAAGATGTTGGATACGTATACTGCCTCGATGTGTGCTGAATCTTGGGGTAGGAGCAGCTATGCTAGAGCGCTTATTGAAGTGCAAGCGGGGGCTGAGTTAAAAAAGAGTGTTACTGTTGCTATCCCATCTATGGATGGTAGTGGGTATTCAAAGGTGGAGGTCAAGATTGAATATGATTGGGAGCCTCTAAGGTGCTCCTCTTGTTGTGTGTTTGGTCATGATGACAGCTCGTGCCCGAAGAACCCTCAGGTATCTTCTAGTAGGGATGCTGAAAAGATTAATGATGAATTTCAGGTTGTAGGGGTCAAGAAGAAGAAAGTGAACAACCAAGGCATCCATATGAAAAATCAGAAGCCTAAGTTAGTTTACAGGCCAGTTGTCAACCCTAAACCAAAATCGTCCTCAAAGAGTCCGATGCAGAATCAGGTTTCAACATCTAACCCGTTTGACATTCTGAAGGATGATACTGGTAATCAGGGAGGTACCAATGTGGGTCGAGTGGAGAAGAAACCGTCAAGTGACAGGCAGGAATCAGATGAGGAGGAGGTTGAAGAAGTCTACAATGAAACTAGTGCATTTATGACATCGGGTACTCATCCTTTTTCTTCAAAAGCAGGGGCAAGCACCTCTTCTTCCAAGTTCTCTAATGGATAGGCTGTCTGCTTTTCGTCTGAAGGGGCTGCTGTTTTGTGGCTACTTTATCTTTGATGATGGTGGTTGAAGATTATGTTTTGTGGTTTTTGCATTGTCTGTCTACTAGATGTCGTGTCATGATGTATAGTAGACTAGGTTATGGGGTGTTATAGGTCTTTGGTTTTTTGTTTGATTTACATATATGGGGCATGTCCTGTATATGAACTAGTGTGGAACACATCCTCACTACTTGTACTTATTTGCGGTTGCATTTTAATAGAATCACCGGGGTAACCCTTTACCCAAAAAAAAAAAAAACTAATAACTGTTTAGTATATATATTTCGCCAAATATTTATATTCATGTATCTCGTGAGTTGTATCGTAGTTGTATAAATGTGTTTTCACCAAGTGTTAGGTGATGTGAGTGTGTATATCGTTGTACGTATAGGAATACGTATATCCACGTGTTCATTATATGTGATCTTGTATTCTTAGAATATATGTACTTATATATTCTAAGATATATTTCATATGAATATATATAATCTATACTTGGTAAAAGGTATAAAAAATTATCTTAATAATAATCTATTTTTAAGACTAGTTCTAAAAATATAATTTTAGTCTTTCACTAAAACAATATATTTTAGATGTTAGGAAATATATATATATATATATATATAGGAACGGGATCAGGAGAAAACGCCCAAAAGTGTGAGAACGGTGAGAACGCATCCTGGCCCAACACGTGTCACGCGACATAGAGTAGGGCGGAAGGGCTTTTTTGTCCTTTCATATTTCTTTTTTTAAACGCGTGTCACATCACCTTTCCATTTTTTGGCGTTTAATAAACACGAGGCGTTTTATTGTTTTTAGATCAGGGTCATAGTAAATATTTTGGCGTTTTAAGTAAGTTTGGCGTTTTTATTGTTTTTAGATCAGGATGCAGGCCTATAATGTAAAAAGCATCAGTAATTTTCTTGATGTTTATTTTTTTTTCTATCAAGTGTTTGTGCCATGTAGGATACAAGCCTATAATTTGACAGACAATTATAGTGTTTTGAAAAGATAAATAAATTCAATTTTCTATGTAGAGGCTTTTAATATAATAAATGTTTGGCAACAATGTTGCCGTCTCTTCATTTTACTGTTTTGCAATTACTGTTTTGTTCAATTTTATCTGTCAATTAGTGTTGCTTTTTCCAGTAATACTTTGTTTGGTGTTTTTTGGAGTTTTATATAGCAACACCGTGCTTTGCTAGCATCCGTTCTCACAGTTTTCACACTATCAGGCGTTTTGGTGTTTGTAGTTTTTGGCGTTTTATACTCAATTTTTTTATTAGTAGAGAATTAGATAATAAACAACAGAGAATTAGATAACAAACAATAGAAAATGAAAAAAAAATAAAAATTATAATCTAATTTCTCATCCAAATCTTCACTGTCATCAGACTCTTCTACTTTAACCTTTTTGGCGTTTTGAACCTGTTTTTGAATACCTTATGTAGATTCTTATTTTCCTACATAACGCCCGTCTTTAGAAGATGCTTATTTTTTGTGGCATCCTTTATTGTGGTTTGATATATACTTGTTTGTTGGCATGTTGAAGATCAACGCCTGCTCGAATGTATTGATCCCTTCATGCTATCAATATACCCATCAAGAACAAAGTGACATGATGACATATCAGTGTCATCAGTCTCTTTTTCATGAATATTTATCCATCTTATTCAGCAAAAGCTTATAGAGATACCCACCTCAAAGAAGAATCCATTCAGTGAAACTTCATTCAGAACTATACTCAATATAGAAGAAATGAGGTTCCCCATCTGTGGCTTTTTAAGTATTTTTTGGCGTTTTTAAAGTGAATGGTTTCTAGTAAACATGACGTTGTTTTTGGTTTGTGATCATTTGATTGTGCAGAGACGTCTTTCTTATAGGATGTTTTTGGCGCGTAGTTTATGCGGGATTTTATTTATAATAAATGATATTAATAAAGTAGCCGTCTTTTCAGTTACTGTGTGTATTTTTACTATTTTTGTTCAGCTTTTTATGAGTTTTTAGGGTCATAGACGTTCCATCTTCCAATGTTGGCGTTTTTAATGGCTTTAAGTAGTTTTTGACGTTTTTTTTTTTCATTTTTAGCTTTTTATAATTCTTCTCCAAATTACTTTTATTATAGTTTGGAAGTGTTTGGCGTTTTACTACATTATGGCGTTTCACAATAATTATGATTTTTGGAGTTTTATTAATATAATGTTATTTTTTTATTCTAAGTTGAAAAATACATAACAAACAACAGAAAAAGAAAATTAAAAAAAAAATAGAAACAATTCATCTTCCAAATCTTCACTGTCTTCAGTCTCTTTTCTTCTTTGAAACATGTTCACTGGCGGTTTGACTTTGTCATGCTTGTCTTTTTGTGGACGTTTGGAAAGACAAAATGACATGAGTTTTTTCTTTGTATATGTATCTTCAAACCACTCATCAGTGTCATTCGTCTCTCCATGCCATTATAATATTCATCAATAACAAAACACAAAAAATGACATAAGTCTGACACCAGCATCTTTTTGTTTATGATTTGTCCATCTCATGCAGCAAAATGTTATTTGAGTCACAACACCTCAGGGAAGAATGCATTCTACGAAATTTCGCGTAGAACAATATTGAATATTCAAGAAACGATATTTGCCATTTTTGGCGTTTTACTGAGGATATTTGTATCTGAAAGAAATGTCGATTTTTTGGAATATTGGATGTTTAAGTGTTTTGGCTTTTTCTAATATGATTGGTGTATAGTAGAATATGGCGTTTTTTGAGTAGGTGTGTTTGATGTTTTGGGGATTTTGGCGTTTGTAAGATGAATGGTATATAGTAGAAAATATGGCATTTCAGGTTCGGGGGGGGGGGGTGTTTTTATGTCTGAGATGTTTTGTTTATATAGGGATGTTATTTTTTTTTTTGGGTAGGGATGTTATTTTGTCCGTAATGGCGTTTTATTCATTAGTTTGGCGTTTTGGTATAGAAGTGTAAAGACCCTTTTACCCTTAATGAAGCGTTTCCACTTAATAGAATTCGTGTTATTTACGAAAATGTCCCCGCGCCAATCTAGTCCATAGATTGTTTTGACCGGACGATCCATAAGCGTTCTCACCGTTCTCACACTTTCCACCGTTTTCTCTAAATCCTGACCCTATATATATATATATATATATATATATATATATATATATATATATATCTTTATATATTTAAAAAACAATACCTTTTTAAGATAAACCATAAGTAATATATTTTGTTTACTTGTAAAAAAAAATATATGGTTACTTGTTCGGTTTAGAAAACGTAGTTTACCAAGTCTTTGATATATTACATATTATAGTCCGAAATACTTATATAGTCCATATATTTCTCCGTAAGTCCGATTTATCCATAAGTTGTTTCTGAATATTCGGATTGTCCGTAACTTGCTTTTAAGGTGTATTTATGTGTAGTCTTGTAAGACTTTAGTTGTAATGTGCCTTGTGTTTATTTGTACCATTGTATTCAAGTTTTCTAACTTTCATACATATAACTAATACAATCAAATAACACATAACACATAAGTTGTTAAGATAACTAAATATATATTTTCTCAAAAATATATATTTATATTTAGTTTTGCTTTTATAAAAACCATTCTTTCAAATCTTTTTATTCTAGTAAATATTTTGTCAAAAATGATAGTTTTTATAACATATGATTTTAAGAAAAATTGGCCATATTTCATTTGAAATATGGACTTTACCATGTTTAATAAAACATATCTTTTTCTTTTCAAAATCACCAACAATTTACTCATAACATTCTTAACAAAAAACATATGAGATTTATAACATAAACTTAACAAGATGAACTCATAATCATGTAGGGTTTTGGTATGATCTTTACATATGTTTACTAGTTCAAAAATCATACTTTACTTCTAGTTTTATCAAACTTTTATACAAAACCCATCTTGTATGTTTCTTTTTATAAGTCTTGTAAAAGCATTATTTTTAGTTAAAATCTTTATACACTTTAACAATATCAAAGATTATGATCATCCATTTAAACATTATGTTTAACAAAACCCTTTTAACACTTTCATGTATACTTGTTAGATCATGTTTTTAAACATCATCTAACAAGTTATTCATATGATATTCATCATAACTAGATCAAACATGCAAGTAATAAGCTTTAAATCACAACATAAACAATCTTATATATCATGATTTTTATTTTGCTTCTTTGTATTTTCATCTTATTTTGTATGATTGTTTTAGTTAATACTTGTTCTTTATACAACATATACATAAATAAGTATGAAAAAGAGATTAGAAGGCTCACTTGCTCACTTCTAGCTCTTGTGGCTAGGGATGATCTAGATGATGATAAAAGCAAAGAAAAAGGATGATCTTGATGTTGGAAAGCTCTTGAATGGAAGGAAATGCTTGCTTCAACTTGTGGTTGCTTTAGATCCTCCTAAGTTCCATGGTAATCCATCTTGTTCATCAAAGAAATGGCTAGAAATGAAATGTGTTTGGTGGGTGTTCTTGGCTAAAATGGTGATGAATGTTGAGAGAGTTTGTATGTGAAAGATAAGGTGTGAAATGTGAGATGAAATGGTTAGTAAATCAAAGTAACTAGTTGTTAAAAGTCTCCAACACCATCCACTTGCAAACGAAGGGAAATATCTTGGATATTTTACCAAGTGGGCAAGGGGGGACCCACATGGGGACTGTCAAGAGTGGGGGGAAGGGGTGTCATGCTTGGTGAACTTTTTCACTTGTTAAATGTGTTAGAATTATTAGAAGATTGCTAGAAAAGCTTAGATGTATAAGGGATTCAATGGTTTCAATGTGTTAAATGACCATTACTAGCCTAAAATGATCCAAATAATGTTAGATGGTTACTAAAAAAAAGACTAGATATCGTTCGGATATTCGTTTGGCGTTGGTTCCGTTAGTCGTTAATTGAATGCTAAGCTTGTGTAAGTTGTAGGAATGGATGTGATTATTGGTTTAGATGATACCCTAAGGTATTCTCATATGAATTCTAGGTTAAACGACACTTTTGTACATTGCATAAAACTTACAATGCTAATTTATGCTGTATTTCGGCATAAAAGTGTTGAAATTGTGACATTAAGTGCTTTTCGGGCAGTTTTTTAGTGTTATCGGACTTGGGTAAAGGGTTACCCCGGTGAATTTTATATATCAACCAAACGAATAAAACAGCGTGTATCAAGACAATGATACACACTACTAGACTTGGCATACCAAGACTAGGAAACAATCAAACAAACAAAACCCGACCAACAGCCACAACCAAAAAAACAAACAACTCAAGAACAATAGCACAACCCAAACACAAAAACAAACTAAAAGACTATGTCACGCTAGCCAGGATCGATATCCACATTCTTCTTCGAGATCAGCCATTTGTCCAATAATTTCTTTTGCTTCGGGTCTCCACCGATTCTGAATCCCATAATCCTGAGTCGAACCGTGTCTATGATGACCTTCGAGAGCACACTAGCATTCCTCCATACTTGAGAAAATAAACGGTTGTTCCTTTCTTGCCAAATAAAGTACGTGGAAGCAGCCACTAGAATGTTGGAAACTATAATTTCAAGAGTTCTAGAGTTAGCATTGAGCTCCATCCACTGCATAATCGAGGACCATGTATCATTAACACTCCCCATATCAACCATATTCCTAACCAAACCCCAAACTTCAGAAGCATAGGAACATTGAAAAAATAGGTGATCCCTAGAATCACGATCATATCTGCACAAGGGACAACACATGAGCCGTAAATTAGTAGCACTACCCGCCTCCCAAACAGCCATCCTATCTTGCGTCTTCAGCTTATTCTTGATAACCAACCACAAATGGAAGGAATGTCTAGGTATGCATTGACTAAACCAAACCGAATTAACCCAAGCTACTTTACTATCTCTATACCGCAAATTATTCCAAACCTCCCAAGATCCAAAGAACTGTAAGTTACCTTCCAAATCTTTCCAACGAAACCGATCTTCCGAATCAGTCGTAGGGTGAAAAGTATCAACATTTATGAGAACCGGAAAAAGATCATACCACGCTTGAGGCCAACGCCATTGACCGTTCTCATCTACAAGGTCCGCCACCGATGTACTTAAAGAAAAACCAGCTCTAGCTATAGTTTGCGGAGTAATAAATGACCGAAGAGGGCTGCAAGAACACCAGTTGTCACTCCAAGCATTAGTTTGATGACCACTATGAATAGACTTCCAAATAAAGGGACGAACTATAGGACGGATAGACAAAACTTTCGCCATCCCTAGGTAATGTTATTTCGGCACTGCACCTCCTAAAAGTTTTTACCTTTTAACTTGTAAGAGTGAATCCACTGAACCCAAAGAGACGGACGTTTAGTAATTATACTCCAGATATGGGACGTCTAAAGAGCTTTATTAACATCCATAATACTGCGAATACCCAAACCACCCTCCTCTTTCGGCATACACACCTCCTTCCAGGCGACTTTAGCGCGAACCGATCCCTGATTTCCACCATTCCATAAAAATCTACGTAACCTTTTCTCCAGGTCCTTTATAACACTCGTAGGGAGCATAAAAACCGAAGCCCAATAAGAGTACATGGCTGCAAGAACCGAATTGATTAACTGGAGTCTCCCTGCAAACGACAGAGATTTAGTCATCCAATTATCTATTCGCCTTTCCATACGTTCGAGTAGAATTTTACAGTCTCTAGCAGCTAGTCTCGTTGAAATCAATGGAACTCCAAGGTAACGAACAGGCAACGAACCCTCTTGAAAGGGCATTATGTGCAAAATCTGATCTTTCAAAGAACAAGAGACGTTACTGAAGAAAACTGTGCTTTTAGGCGAGCTGGGGACCAGACCCGATCTCTCAGTAAATTTATCTAGGGCCTCTTTTAAGCGCTTCACCGAGACACAATCACCATGAGAGAATAAAAACAAGTCGTCTGCAAACAAAATATTTATTATCTTCTGCTTAGAGCAATGACTATGGAACTTAAATGAAGTATTCGAAGCAGCTTGTTGAAGAAGAAGGGTCAGAACTTCCATGACTAGTGTAAACAGATAAGGGGACATCGGATCCCCTTGTCTAAGACCACGCTTCCCTGCAAAATACCCATGAAGCTCACCATTGATGCTTAACGAATAAGACACCGTAGAAACACATGTCATAATCCAATTAACCATTTATGATGAAACCCAAAATGGTGCAATATTGACTCAAGAAAAGACCAGCTAACCGTATCATACGCCTTCTGAATGTCAATCTTAAAAGCACGTCTTGGCTGACCTCTATTAAGATGATAATTGTGCATCAACTCCTGAGTAAGAAGAATATTATCTGATATTTTCCTGCCCGGAACAAACGCCGACTGGTTTATGCTGACCAATTTATCTAGGCTCCCCTTGATTCTGTCCGTGATTATCTTGCTAATGCACTTATACAGCACATTACAACAAGATATAGGACGGTAATCAAGAACCGAATTTGGAGTATCCATCTTAGGGACCAGAGCAAGAATAGTGTGGTTGACTTGCCTTAAAAGTTTACCATTCTCGAAGAAATCAAGCACAGCATTCGTAACCTCATCTCCCACTATATCCCAAGCCTGTTTAAAGAACGCCGATGTGAACCCATCAGGGCCAGGGGCCTTATTTTCACCAATACTAAACATTGCTTGTTTAATCTCTTCACGAGTCACCTGTCTAATCATATGGTCAGCCGAATGTTGACTAAGCGTGTTAAGAAACAAGTCACCATCCACAACTCCTGTACCCAGTTGAACCGTGCCCAAGAAATTCGAGTAGTGGTCTACAAGAGGAGGAACATCCTCACCTTCAAACCGATTTCCATGCACATCATTAATACAGCTAATTTTGTTCCTAGCATTCCTACTTTTCACACATTTATGAAAATAGGAAGTATTTGAATCACCAGCACAAAGCCACTCTACTTTGGATTTTTGCTTTAAAAAGCACTCCTCATCATATGCTGCCACCTGAAAATCACGAAGACATTTTGCAGCCATGTCACGGATGTCCACATCTAACGGATCAGCATCAACAAGTTTCTGGATATCATCTAGCTCCCTACGCAACCGATAAACCTTATCATGAAGGTTCCCTTGCTGATGCAATAGTTTACGAAGACATGGTTTCAGGTTTCTCATCTTCTTAACAACAGAAAACATGGCAAAACCTTGGATTCTTTTGGCCCATTCAGTAGCGACATATTGCCTGAACTCCGCTTTGGATGTCAAAATATTCAGGAACTTAAACGGCTTCTGCTTAGTTCGGGTAACAGAAGATAATTTCAGAACACAAGGAGTGTGGTCAGACACTCGAGCTGGCTGAAACAACGCATAGGCATCCGAAAACAAATCCATAGACATAACATTACCCATAATACGATCAATTTTCTTAACGACTCCAATACCCTCTCGTGGTTTCTGATTCCATGTATAATGTAGCCCATGACTTTTTAAATCCAAAAGCTCCGTAACTTGAACACAATTAAAAAACTCCCTCATGCCTATGGTATGACTTGAAGGGCCATAACAACAATCCTCCATATTTAGAGCAGAGTTAAAGTCCCCCAACACTACCCAAGGTTTATCATGAGCTAAGCTTTTGTGTTTGCAGAGATCCTCCCATAAACTTCTACGATCTTGATATTTATTCTCAGCATAGACAGAAGAACAAAGAATTACTTTAGAATCAGCTTTTAATTGAATATGTGTGTGTATCACCTGATCCGATTGGGATAACACCATAAGTTGAACCTCATCCGCATCCCACCCCAAGATGATTCTGGTTCCACGCTGACATACACCCCCATTTGACGTCCAATTCCAACTCCGGAAGACACCCTTACACACTTTGTCTAAATTACTAACATTCACATGCGTCTTTAAGATGGCACAAACCTTCAAATGATTCTCATCAATAAGAAACCGGACCTCATTTTGTTTCAGGGGACGATTCAAACCCCTTACATTCCATGACGCCACACTACCCATTAAGACCCCTGGAACCAGGAGTGCTTGCCCCCTCAGGCCGACTATCAGTCGAGTTATTACCCATGAATTGAGACATCTCTGTTGGGTTAGACTCTAGAACCTCATCAACATGAATATTGATCTTCTCAGGAACATTGGCAGTTTTTGACCCCTCTCCATCATCATCCGTAGCTAATGCCTGGAACGAGTTTGCCAGTTTCACCGTATAAGGCTCATTAAGCTCATCCTTCTTCGTTCCAGAACTACTACCTCCAGTTTTATTCATCTTTGGTTTATACATAAACCTAGGTTTTTGCTTCTTTTGAGGAAACGATTGCTTTGCCACTCTCCTCCTATCCGTTATAAATCCTTCCTCATCGACAATCACCTGTTTTGACTTACCCTTATCCACCTTACTACACGTAGCATCTTCATGTCCAAACAAACAACATGCTTCACAACGTAATGGCTTCCATTCATATTCAACCTTAACTCGTTCAGTTATGTATCCCTCCTCATCCATCTTTGGAATAGCAAGAACAACATGGTCTTTAAGTTCATTCTCCGCATTTACCTCGAGCATAACTACTTCTACCCCAATTCTCAGAGCACATATCAGCCGTGTATGAATCCAGTCTTTTCGAAACCCCTATCTTAGATGCCAACAGACTCAAACCATCATCCGTGTAGACTGTAATCGGAACATTGTGCAATTTTACCCAAACTGGAACTGTTTTGATGCCATCTTTTTTAACACTAACCTTCGGCGACCACACATTTAAAAATAATGGTACTTTTCTTATCAACCATGGCCCCCCTTCCAAAACTTTCATCATGCCATCTTTCGAATCAAACTTGAAGAAAAAGAATCCACTGGAGTTCATCATGAGCCTAGCGAATCCATACTTTGCCCAGACGTTTTTTGCATAGTATTCAACTATGGGAAACGGTAATCTATTTCCAAGAAAGTAACCATACAGCACATTTTCGAACTTATCTTGAACCTGTTGAACGACTTCTTTTGGAATAACTACATCCGCACCCTCCCTTGTCTCAACTGGTTCCATAAGTCTGAAATTCACCTCCCTTTTATTACGAACCACGAAATCTGGCCATCATTCTTACTAGCATCCCAAAAACCCTCATCCTCAACAGTACTTTGCTGAACCACATCAGGATCACCATTAGCCGTATCAACTGGTATAGTGATCTTAGTTAACTCATCAATAATATTAACCACATTCGTTCCCTGCTGCTGACTTGATAAAACCCCACGCCGAGGGCAAAACGTTTTGCCATCAATATTTAATAATCTACTACCAAAACCCTTACGAGGGTTTTGTGATTTCCCCAAGTTATCTGTCACTTTGAACAGATTAGGATCCATACCACAAGTGTAATAGAACCATGCAACGTAAACAAATCAAACAGAAAGAAAACAAACCACGGCAAAGAGAAACAAGAAACCCTAAAGAACAAGAAACGAAAATCCTAAACCAGACTTCAAAAGATTAGAAACTAGGGTATAGTCTAGAAAACCTTACTCAGAAGGAATCGACAAACCCCAATACCTAACGCAATTCGATCTAGAAGAAGATTGAAAAGCAAAACTAGGGTTTCTTAGATTATCTCCAAAATCACCCAGAGATCCAGAGAGAAGCCATACTGGCACCTATTTGATGTTGGACTTTCGTCTGAGTCCTAAAGATGTCATTAAGATGGTTTCTGCGGATCCTGCGTTTCTGTTAGCATACTAGTCTACTAGGTACTATACTGGTTGTTTCGATGCATTGTTTAAACTGTTTTATATGTATTCAATAAAAATGAATCATGTGCATCATAAATAAGTATTCCATGAGTATTCTAAGTGTATGTCATGAAATATGCAGTTCGGATGTTCAAAACACATAATTGTATAGCTAAAAATGAGTAATTTAAATGTACGAAAGTTACCGGAAAGTGGCAGTTGTCACACAAAGGCCCAATAACATTAAAACATGGGCAGAGGCCCAATGACATAAATACATGGGCAGAGGCCCAATGACATAAATACAAGGGCGGAGGCCCAATGAAATAGGGCAAGGGCCCAATAACATAAAGATGTGGGCAAGGCTCAATGACATAAAAGACATAGGAAAGACCTAATAACATAAATGACATGGGCGAGGCCCAATGACACGCGTGCAAGGCATGAGGACATGTGAAGGGCGAGGCCCGTTCACACATGATTCAATACATACAAAATATATATACCATTGTGAAAGAAATATATATATATATAAAGATCGAACAAACAAACTACGAACACTCTAAAATACAAAGTTGTTCCAAATATGACAAGTGAAAATATAATAAGAATTTAAGATGAACAACTTGTACAAGGTCCGATAAGACCTAGTGTCTAATAAAGTTAGTACACATGTAGGGTACTCACACGTACGGATGCTCACTTACGGTATTACAATAAACGGAACACAAACTTGTGAGTTCATGTCCCTCCTTTCAACGATTTCAATGTCTTGTTTTTAAAACAATCGAGGGGAAATACATGTCACAACAAACAATATGTTAGCTATGGGTTTAGATGATAACATGATCAATGTGCGTAAGTAGGATGATGACATTTGTAACCATTAATCACTTAGTTACCAAGGTGCAAAAGGTATAGATCTATCGAGCTTGAGGCGCACTCCACTCCAGGTTGGTATACCCTTAGGAGTGCTTTTGTGATCCCTATGATGTCAAAGCTGTCTCGGGTTGGTTACTTATTTATGGCACATATGTCAGGGTGCAAGCTACACACTGATAGATCCTTAAACTCCATGAATGCTAATAACATACCAGGATTACATTACTGGATTACAAACATGATTTCATTACTGGATTACAACTATGATTTCATTACATGATTTCAAACATGAGATTTCATATGATAACAATAACTACATGAACTCGCTCAACTTTTGTTGACTTTTTTAAAAAATTACATGTATTTCAGGAAACAAGACATGAGCCGGTGATAGACCACGGGAAATGGGATTGACATGACAACGAATGCCTTTTATGATAAAAACAATCTTTTGTTCGAAGTGTAATGAAACTCCATAACTATATTCTGGATAACATTGTAAACTTTTGTTTTAAATCAATACATATGGCATCGTTGTTAACTTATATTTGTTTACACGATTGGATGTAATGACTACCTTTCTTACATCACACATAACACGCTTCTGCAACTAGCAGGGTGTGACAATCATACCACCATATCTTCCATCATATTTCATTCACAAAAATCAACCAAGAAAACCCTCTTTTTTTGGGTAAAGGGATACCCCGGTAAATTTTATAAATCACCAAACATACAAAACAGGGTGTGACTTAACATAGTCACACACTACTAGACTTGGCATACCAAGACTAGGGAAACAAGAGACCTACTCGAGTAACAATACAATATTCAAGAAAACCAAAAAAACAGCCAACAAAAAACAGCCAAGGCCTAAGACTTTAGTCGAACATCAGCCGACTTCGCCTATAACATTTTCCATAGGTATCTTCCATCTCTCCAACATGTTCTTGTATCTTGGGTCGCTAGTAACTTTTAAGCCCATCAAATGAAGCCTGACCGTACTAATAATCACCTGAACCACATCTTGAATGCTTCGACATGCTTGAGTAAACAGCCGACTATTCCTTTCTTGCCATATGTAATAAGTGGACGCCGCAATAATCAGCTTCGATGCAATGCCCTCAAGAGTCTTTGTATTAGAATTCTGCTCCATCCATGCTAAAACGGAGCTCCACGAATCCGAAACAGAACCCAAGTTTACCATTGTCTTGACTTTTTGCCATACCTTTGAAGCGAACTCACATTCGAAGAATAGATGATCCCTAGAATCTCTATTGTTTCTGCATAGAGGACAGCACATTAAGTTCAAGTTGGTTGCACTGCCAGCTTCCCATACGCTTAGCCGATCCTGCGTTTTCAGCTTGTCTTTAATCACCAACCACAAGTGAAAAGAGTGTCGAGGAATACACTGGCCAAACCAAACCATTGATGCCCAAAACACCCTGTTTTCACGGTTTCTAATGTTATTCCAGGCTTCCCAAGTACTAAAATAGCCATCTTTACCATCAGCATCCTTCCACATAAGTCTATCTTCCATATCATAGTTCAAATTCGGGACAGTCATGTGTATAAGGACCGGGTATAAATCATACCAGGCCTGCGGCCACCTCCACTGGCCATTCTCATCGATAAGCTCATCCACTGTTGTTTGGAGAGTAAAACCAGCGCCAGCAATAGATCTTGGAGTAATGAAGGACCGAAGGGGACTATACACACACCAATTATCACTCCAAGCATTCGTCTGAGACCCGCTTTTAACTGATTTCCAAAAGTAAGGACGTATAAGAGTTCTAATCGCGAGCATTTTCCTCCAACCCCAACTCATATTACCTCGATATTGAATATCCCATAAACTCCTACCCTTTAACTTATGCGAATAAATCCATTGTACCCATAAAGACTGACGATTATTGAGAATACTCCAA
>JARYGA010010431.1:0-44488 GCA_030545235.1 Helianthus tuberosus | reverse complement strand
AATGGAAGTAACTTGGGTGCAACACCCCTATTTAAAGAGATGTTGAGATTTGTGTGCTTTCAACTTTTGAGACAATAAAATCTCTTGTTGAGATTTTAGAGATTTGATAAGATTTACTAAGATTTGTTAAGATTTTATATCATATGTAGGCTTAGGCTTGTGGGTTTTGGGCTTGGGCCCAGGGCCTACAAGCCCATCTCATGTGTAAGTGGCCCGTAATTCTTACGAGACCCGATATCGCGACCCATACTCCGTAAGCATAAAATATTCTTAGAAAATCCGTGTTTGTTGGCGTTGTCAGTATTTCGTACGGTATCAGTCCGTTGTCGCGTCATATTTAGCAGATTTCCCATAAATCACCACACGCGCACTGTATAGCTGAACAAACGTTTCTGGGCACTCCAAGGGCCTGTTTAAGTTAATTAGCGTCATAGGAACTATTTATTATCGCGTTAATAGCCAGTTAATTACGTAATTAAGGGTGTAAATTACCGGTTGTCACATGAAATGCCACCATCTGGGACGCCGACGCATCCCATTGCAATATCTAGCGGATCATCCTTTCATGGTTCGCCTTACAGGGGCCCTGATATTTTTGCTGAAAGATGGGCTACATACAAGTGGAAGTATACTCCCCCTCACCGCAACTTGCCACCACATCAACAGGTCCCTTCTGAGGACCCGCATTTTCAGGCGGTCACGCCGCCGCCACCACCAGCGCCAGAGCAACAACTGCCTCCAGAACCACCGAGGCGAAGAAGAGGTGCACGGATGTCCGTGCGTGGGGGTTTTCACTTCAGCACCCCCCAACACTCCAGCAACAGCAACTACCCACCGTTGTATGAAGACCCGCAATTGGGTGGGCCTTCAAATCCAGTTTCTGAAGTCGACTCTGCACCAGTCGCACCTGCACCACACATGGGTTATGAAAACCCAATCCCATCGTACCCAGGTGCAGCCGGGTACAACCCGTTTGAGCAGCAAGCTTACTCAGGTTATAACTACCACAATGCCCCATCCGTTGACCCATATGCCAAGGCAGCAAACTACAATGCTCTCTACCCTGGACCCTATCCCGCTACGTACCCGACTGGGTACCCTACTTATGGGTATCAATACCTACTACCTCCACAACCTCAGTAGTAACAACCGCCGCAACCACCTCAAATTCAACCACCGCAGCAGCAAGAAATTCTCCAAAGGTTGCACGAGGTGGAACAAAGGGTGGAAGAAGATCGTAGAAGCCACCGCGGTTTTCTGAAAGGGTTGGCAAACCTCATTAAGGGGAAGAAGAAGAAGAAGGATTATTAAAAATCCTTATTTATTTATTTATTGTTTTGTAATTTCATTTTATTTCAATTAAGTCTCTGTGTGGACATTTATTTATGTATTTGGTCCCTGTGTAGACAAGTTATTTAATTAAAAGTCCTGTTTAGGGCAGTTATGTACTTCTTTCAATTTATGGGATGTTTCGTTTTAAAATTTTATTTGTCATTATATTTATGCATATACTATATAAAATAAATCAAAATATCATTCCAATTTACAATTGATCTGCCTTTAAATATTAAAAGAAAATCTTAAAGGTATAACCTAGCCTATAAGTCATTTTAGACATGGCCATGATGGTAAAACCTTTTTAGGATTCAAATCCTTGTAAACATCTGAAAACATGTTAACACTCCTGGAAAATGTGATTCGATAAAGTCACACATGTCATCTTCATAATGGATTCTTCCAAATTCCTTATCTAGCCTAATGATCTAGAAATCATGGGTTCAAATCATTAATTAAAATGATCACATATTAAACATTCATTAGCGATGAAGTGCCTACGGGCACACTTATTGTCTTACAAAACAAATGACAGTTGTAGTCTATGACTCCCTGTCAAGAAAAGGTGATGAACTATGATTCAACCCTTAATGCCTCAGTCCTACGAGATCATGGCTTAAAAATTTAAAACTGTCCTTGTGACTAGGCCTTTTGTGCGAATCTAATATCCTTAATAATTTATAACTGGGATTAATTCTAATTTAAATAAATATAAATATCAAATTAACCAAATATGGTTTATATTTACCATGGTTAATAAATCGTCAAAAATGATGATTCCATAATAAACCTTTGAACAAATTATTGTCAGTTGTTTTATAGCAATCAAGCTTCAACATGTCTTAATCAGAAGAGGTTAATAGTCACCCAAGGGAGAGAAATTATAACACCAGAATAAATGTAGCTGGTGCAGACCTACAGGCATTGATAGACAATGCTGTTACTAGAGCCATTGATAGACAATTCAAGGAACCAAGTAATGCTCGCACAAAGACTCAATCTGTGGCTCATAGTAAGCCCCCTTAAAAAACACATGAGTCAAATAAAGACGATTCGCGTCACTCGTCAAATCAGAAGAGTCTCCCATCCAAGCAAATTGTGCTTAATCAGGAACCACGTGTTAAGACTTGTTCTTACAAATACTTCGTCTCTTGAAAACTAATGGACTTCATAGGAGAAAAAGGAGCCATTGACTGTATGACATGACTAGATGAGATGGATACTGTGGTTGATATCAGTGGTTGTGCGGAACAGGATATTGTGAAGTTTGTTTCACAATCATTTAAGGGTGAAGCTTTGGCTTGGTGGAGGTTGTTAATCCAAGCCACAGGGAAGATTCTGTTGTATAATCTGTCTTGGGATCAATTTGTTGCACTAATCAAGGAAAACTTCTGTCCTCAGCATGAGGTAGAGAAAATCGAGACTGACTTCTTGACTCTGGTCATGAAGAATTTGGATTGCCAAGCTTATCTTACGAGCTTTAACACTATGTCCAGACTTGTTCCCTATTTGGTTACAGCAAAACCTAAGCACATAACACGCTTCATTGGAGGCTTGGCCCCAGAAATAAAAGGAAACGTTAAAGCTTCCAGGCCTACCACCTTTAGTTCTGTGGTGGATCTATCTTTATCTCTCACACTTGATGTGATTAGGCAAAGGTCAGCTAAAGCTTCTGATGAAGGAAAGCGGAAACGGGAGGATGAGAGTTCTCATCGCTCTGATAAGAAACGAAAGGGGAACTCTGAGCATAAGAAGGATTCTGGGTTTAGAAAGGATACCTAGCAGACAGGGGAGAAGCCCAAGTGTAAAGTCTGCAAGAAAAACCATTTTGGAAAATGCAGATTCGAATCGCAGTCACAATCGCATTCACAGTCTAAAGTTTGTGGGATCTGCAAGTCCTAAGAGCATAGGACTTTGGATTGCAAGAAAATGAAGGATGCAACCTGTTATGGTTGCAATGAGAAGGGGCACATAAAGACCAATTGCCCGAAAAACCCAAGAAAGCCTGAAGAGGTCAAGAAGACTAATGCTCGAGTCTTCCAGATGAATGCTCAAGAAGCAGTTCAGAATGATAATGTTAGAACATGTACTTTCCTTATCAATAATGTTTATGCTAGAGTTTTGTTTGATTCTGGCGTAGATAAGTCCTTTGTAGACAATAAATTTTGTAAATTATTAAATATGCCTGTTAAGACACTAAGCATAAAATATGAAGTAGAATTGGCTGATGGTACTATAAAGACTGCTTTAACAATATTAGATGGATGTTTCATATCCATTAGGAATCATTCCTTTCCACTGTCTTTGCTTCCATTGAAATTGGCAGGATTCGATATAGTGATAGGCATGGATTAGTTATCTTTTAACCAAGCCCAAATTGTATGTGATAAGAAGCAAGTGGTTATCAAGACTCCTTATGGTGAATCACTTACAATACAAGGAGATACGCAGTACGGATTGCCTAAGCAAGTGTCTATGCTTAAGGCATCAAAGTGTTTGAAGAAAGGTTATGTCATTTACATGGCACAGGTGACCATAGATGAGCCAAAACCCAAGATTGAAGATATTCCTGTTATTTCTGAATTTTCAAACGTCTTTCCTGAAGAATTACCTGGTTTACCTCCAGACAGACAAGTGGAATTCAGGATCGATATTATTCCAGGAGCAGCCCCTATAGCTCAAGCTCCTTATCAGTTGGCACCAACCGAGATGAAAGAATTAAGGACCCAATTGGATGATTTGTTAGAAAAGGGTTTTATTCGACCTAGCTCGTCCCCTTGGGGAGCGCCTATTCTATTTGTGAAGAAGAAGGATGGATTAATGCGTCTATGCATTGATTATTGCGAACTGAACAAAGTTACGATTAAGAACAGATATCCATTGCCCAGGATCGATGATTTGTTCGATCAGCTTCGAGGGGCAAGTTACTTTTCAAAGATTGATTTGAGGTTAGGTTATCATCAGTTGAAGGTCAGAACCGAAGATGTGCACAAGACTGCATTCAGAACGCGATATGGCCACTACGAGTTCTTAGTGATGCCTTTTGGACTCACTAATGCACCTGCAACATTCATGGATCTCATGAATCGCGTTTACAAGTCGTATCTAGACAAGTTTGTCATTGTCTTTATCGATGACATACTCATTTATTCAAAGAACCAAGCCGATCATGAAAAACATCTCAGATGTATTCTCAAACTTCTGCAGCAAGAGAAGCTCTACGCAAAGTTCTCTAAATGTGAATTTTGTCTTAGAGAAGTCCAATTTCTCGGACATGTGGTAAGTGAGCGTGGTATCCAGGTGGATCCCGCTAAAATTGAAGCGATTATGAAGTGGCAAGCACCTAAGACGCCCACAGAAATACGCAGCTTCTTAGGTTTAGCAGGCTACTACCGACGTTTCATTGAAAACTTTTCAAGAATTGCTGCACCTTTAACTTCGTTAACTCGCAAGAGTGTCAAGTTTGACTGGGGTCCCAAGCAACAAGAATCTTTTGAGATCCTCAAGAAAAAATTAAGCAATGCTCATGTGTTAACATTGCCAGAAGGGATTGAAGAGTTTGTTGTGTATTGCGACGCATCGCACACCGGTATGGGTTGTGTGCTTATGCAGAAAGGCGAGGTTATTGCTTATGCCTCACGTCAGTTAAAAGTGCAAGAAAAGAACTACACTACCCATGATCTGGAATTGGGTGCTGTTGTATTGGCACTTAAGCTTTAGAGGCATTACCTATATGGAACCAAGTGTGTGATTTATTCAGATCACAAAAGCCTTCAACATTTGTTTAACTAGAAAGATCTTAACATGAGGCAGTGCCATTGGATGAAGACATTGAACGACTATGATTGCAAAATTCGCTACCATCCAGGCACAGCGAATGTTGTTGCTGACGCACTAAGCATGAAAGAAAGGATCAAACCCATTAGGATCAATGCTAAAAGCATCGAATTAAGAAACAGTTTAAATGAAAAGCTGTTAACTGCTAAAAAGGAAGCTATACTGGAACCTAACTTTTTGAATAAGAAGTTAGGCGTAACTGCCGATCAGTTGTCCTATGGCAAAGATGGAATCCTTAGATTGAATGGTAGAATCTGGGTTCCAATCCATGGAGGACTTAGAGATGTGATCCTCCAAGAAGCTTATAGTTCAAAATATTCAGTCCATCCAGGCAGTGATAAGACGTACCAGGACTTAAAGGCAAATTATTGGTGGATAGGTTTGAAGAAATCTATAGCCACTTATGTGGCTAAATGTCTGATATGCGCACAAGTTAAAGCTGAGCATCAAAAGCCATCAGGTTTGCTACAACAGCCTGAACTTCCCACCTGGAAGTGGGAAATGGTAACCATGGATTTTATCACTAAGTTACCAAGGACGAAGCACGGAAATGACACGATTTGGGTTATAGTCGATAGGCTGACCAAGTCAGCTCACTTCTTGCCCATTAAAGAAACTCACAGCTCCGATAAGCTAGCTCAACTATATGTGGATGAGATAGTATCTCTCCACGGAGTGCCAGTATCTATTATCTCTGATAGGGGTACTAGATACACATCTCATTTTTGGAAAAGTTTTTAGCAATCTCTAGGCACTCGTTTAAATTTCAGCACTGCTTATCATCCTCAGACGGATGGGCAAAGCGAGCGTACGATTCAAACACTTGAGGATATGTTACGAGCTTGTGTTATAGACTTGGGTGAAAGTTGGGATGACCATCTTCCTTTGATTGAATTTTTGTACAATAATAGTTACCATTCGAGCATCCAAG
Source organism: Helianthus tuberosus (assembly GCA_030545235.1). Lineage (NCBI taxonomy): Eukaryota > Viridiplantae > Streptophyta > Magnoliopsida > Asterales > Asteraceae > Helianthus > Helianthus tuberosus. The sequence goes on along the minus strand of JARYGA010010431.1, from coordinate 38,385 downwards.
TCGCGCCTTTCTAGGCCTTGTATGGAAGAAAGTGCAGAACGCCGGTTTATTGGGCGGAAGTTGGGGAAACCCAACTATCAGGACCTGATATAGTACTCGAGACGACGGATAAGATTGTTCAAATCCGTGATCGTCTCAAAGCTGCCAGGGATAGGCAGAAGAGTTATGCTGATAAGAGGCGCAAACCTCTAAAGTTTGAAGTTGGTGACAAAGTGCTACTCAAGGTGTCACCCTGGAAAGGGGTGATGCGTTTTGGCAAAAAGGGAAAGCTGAGCCTAAGATACATAGGACCATTTGAGATCATTGAATATGTCGGAACTGTAGCCTACAAGCTGAATCTACCCGAAGAACTTAGGGGAATACATAATGTATTTCACATCTGCAATCTAAAGAAATGTCTAGCCGATAAATCGCTAGCAATGTCGCATAAGGACATGCAGATTGACGAGAGCTTGAAGTTCATTGAAAAACCTTTGTCGATCGAGGATCGACAGGTTAAGAAGCTTCGAAGGAAGCAAGTGCCGATAGTAAAGGTAAAATGGGATGCCCATAGATGCCCAGAATATACGTGGGAAGTTGAATCCACGATGAAACAGAAATACCCTCATTTGTTTCAGTAAATCTCGAGGTCGAGATTTCTTCTAAGGGGGTGAGGATGTAACACCTCGCAAAATCATGTACAATATTATAAAGACACGTGTTATAAAACTTTAAACGTGTAAAAAGGTAACTTTGAGGGACTAAAGTTGTCAAACAATGTAAAGATGTATGTGGAAGGACTAAAAGTGTCAACATGCCAAACTTGTGTCTCTGAATAACCTCACACGATGTTCGTATTCTTTCATGAATAAACTGCCGAACGCAGAAAGCCGTTGTACTTAAAAATAAAAAAATTACAAAGCATAGGGGTTAAACGCGTCAATATGTTAATTATTACCTCTGAGTGACCTTTTAACGATCTCGAGGCTTTGTATTACTTCAGTATACTCTCATGGATATCAGATAGTAATCTCATGGAGTTTCGATGAAAACAAGACTTTTTGGGTGATCTCACAACTAACCGGGAGCTTAACGAAGTTAATTTATGACCCAAGGCACTTGATGGTTAACTATGCGGGTCAAAGGTTCAATAAAAAAAGTTATTTAAACTTAAAATGGACCAGGGACTAAAAATGCAAAATCTGTAAACTTTTTACCGGATTTACAGGTCCTCGCGTGCCGCGTAGACTTCCTCTAAGGTCTACGCGGGCCGCGACTGAGTCACCAGCGACAGAAAATGCACAGCTGCATGTTGCAGCCTGTTCCACCTCCAATGCATGCTTGTTTTCGATACCAGGGGCTGTGCAACTGGTTTTTACTACCCTAGGGACACTTATGAACATCTGGTGACCTCCTAGGAACAACTTCAATGATCTTAAGACACCCAAACTTCCTATATAAAGGGGCATGCTTTGAACACTTCACTTGCACACATCAAGTTTTGACTCTCAAGTGAGCTCTGAAGCATCCTGGTCTTCTAGGAAGCTTTCTTTAGTCTAAACTTCGTGCTAAGGACCATTTTAAGTGTTGTTAGCTTCTTTAGTTAAGGTTTCATTAGCATAATGACCGAAAGTCAAAGTTATCGTAATTGGACTTTGACTCAGTGATTAATCACTAACGGTCCAGCCATCATTCGAATTGAAAGTGGCTCGGTGTTGGTAATTATGTAGGTGTTAAATCCTTAAAAGGGCACCTTCTAATTATCACGTTATCTCAGTCAATTGTCGGGTCAAAGTTATGAACAGAAAGTCAAACGAGTCAGTTTTTACAAAGTAATTCATAACTGATAATGCAGAAGTTATGAAACATGTTTTAACACTTAAATAACTTGGTAAATAATATAAGAATATGTTTAGGCATGTTCAACCCGACAATTCTGAGTTTAGGCTCGGTTCGCAACCAAAAGTCGCAAAAGTAGACTTTTTCTTTGACTTTCAGTTCTGACCCGATTTAGTTTAGTTTAGTTTAGTTATGCCTTAGGGTTCCTTTAGGACCATATTATATGTTAGTATAACCCTCTGAGGTTATACAACATGGTTCCATAGAAATCCTAGTTCATTGCATGTTTCCGTTAAATGCTTAAAAGTTGACCATTATGCCCTTTTGATATAAAAACAAAATTTTTGGAAATGTGAGTGGACAAAAATCTTCATTACTGATTTATAAGTATGTCCAAAAAAATTTGACATCCTTTTCTGGTCTCAAATAAAAGTTATGCAAGATATCGTAAAACAAAAGCTTTTTGTTAATTAAATGGCATTTTCAGCATAAATCATATTTAAACCCAGTTTTTGGCACCAAACTTGCTACCCACTGTTATAATATAATATTTAGGGATTTTTGGAAATTTTTTTCAAATTTTATACTGACCATAACATAGAGTTCTAGCATAAATTCGGTAAATGACAATAATACCCTTTTTTTAATAAAATGAGTTTAAAGTATGATTTGCGTACCCAACCTTTTCCTACTGATATCATATGTTAAATAAAACATTTTAAGCTTTATAGACTGATCAAAACTTCAGAATTTTATAAACATCTTGAATACCGTCAATTACCGACTTTTACGCTAATTAGGCGCGCAGTATGGTTTAAAACCATATTTAACGCCTAAGACTTGTTACCTACTGATTTTATAAATAAATTTTTAATACTCTAATAGTAAGTATAAGTCTTGAACTCAGATTTCCAAATTTAACCTTAAAAGCATATGTGAAATGACCAAAATGCCCCTATGGTGCATAGTTTGGCGATAAATTATAAACCTCACATATGTATGATAACTTGCTGAATTAACTTGATAAAATAAATATTTTTACTGATATTTTTAGACCAGAACCTCAGTTTATTATTTAACCTCTTTTATAAACTTTTAAATGACCAAATTACCCTTTCGGGACTTAACTTGGTTTTAAATTCGTTTTGGGCATAATGGAAGATATCCTACTGATATCACCACATAATTTAAGCATAATAATGAATGGAACTTGTACATGACTCATTCGGTTACCCGTTACGCATATACGCGTTCGGTACGGTTTATGTGACTAGTTTGCATAAGTTAGCCGAAACGGGTCAAACCTTATCATTTTTACTTCAAAATCCAGAATGTGATTAGTTTACCCATTTTATACAAGTCTTCATACTTGTTGGATCAAAATCACGTTCTAATCCGGTCTTCGCTTAATCTTGAGTTTTGAACCGTAAACCTTTCTTTAAAACTAACCGATCTAAGTTATAACTTAAATAAAACCCATTAGGAATCTAATAGGTTATTAAAAACCTTCGTTCCAGATTAGGAGCCCAGTAAAAGCTCCCTGTACTTGCTGATTAGAAAATACGACTGAGAATAAATTTCATTTTGCTCAGGTAAATACTTTTAACTTATTTTCCCTTATACGGGCTTGGGATACGGTATTATAATAATATCGCTTGGTCGGGTATGAAATCATTTAATCGGATTGTGATTAATAAATTGCATAACCCGTTTTAATATTTTTTGTTTGATACAAAGCCTTTGGGTGTTAATATGACCGTGTCCTGGATATCCTCGGCTCATTCATTTGAAATGGCCACGAATTAAGCACGGGGTGTAGGCATACACCTGACAATTGCGTATATAAAATGGTATCTCACTCATGAGGAAACTTCTTATGGGCTTATACTAGTGGTGTGTCTATTAATCTTGTCTCGGCTCTTCTAACCGGGCCCTGAACGTACGACAAACATATAAATCTGTATACAAGATTATCTTTAAATATTTGTCCCAAGTTATAAAAGAATATTTGTGCCTTGTGCATTCAAATCAATTTTCTTAAATGTTTTCAAAAGAGTCAGTTAATTGTATTTACCAGTGTAAACTTACGTATTTTTCAAAAAGATTAAGTGTAGATACTACACGAAATGGGCTAGAAACTCCTGAGTATTAGTTAAAGAGTCTTGCAAGCTCTTAGTACTTAAAGTCTGTTGAACAATAATTACTTTCTTTTTTTAGATCCGCCTGTGGATCCACATAAAACGCTTGTATAACATTTCATTATACTTTATGTTTCGGTTTGTATTAATATTTTACTTTCAAGACTTCCGCTGTGCATTAAACTGTGATTATTTGACTATGATGATATCAACTACGTCACGATACTGCCCACCGGGCTCACCGGTAATACGTGGAAATATCGGGGTGTGACAACTAATCAACGTGGTAATAAGTATGTATAGTCACAAGGGACTATAACCATCGTGATTACGCTCAAGTTGCAAAGTTCAAACGAACTTTGTCTTGACCAAATCATGGTCAACGCAGAAAGTCAAACACTGTTTGACATTCTTGCTTGAATACATAACCAAGCATGAAAGATCACTTACAAAGGGTCCAAGCTTGGAAAAAGATCAAAGAAGACTGAAGTATGAAGCCTATAACCAAGTGGGATGGCTTTAAATTAGAGATTGAGTGAAAAAAACTTGAATGAGCAAAGAATGGAGCAAAAGAGGTGGGTATTTATAGGAAATCATGTTCCATTTGATCAATGCCAAGTGTTTTTGAGTGGATCAAAGCTTGATCTTGGCCCTACAAATGTTACACATTGATTAGGGGGCTTGATGAGCACACAAACCAGCTCATGGTATGCAAAAACAATGGTTAAAAACAACGAGAACATGCTATTTTGCTAAATACATTAAATATGCTAGCTCCAGCTCTCGCGGGCCGCGAAGGAAACAACAAGAGTCTTCACGCCCAGCCTAGCAGTCTGATCATAAGTTTCGCATTTTGGCAAAACAGGCCCCTGCATGCTATAAACTTGGTTTTTGATGCATTTAACCCCCGTTAACCCCATTTCAAGGCTCTAAAATGATGTTAAAGCATAGGGAACATGAAATATGCTTGAAAACATCTTGGATTTCAGTTCATTTGGTCATCCGGTCATGTTATTCGGTTAATTACGACGAAAACTTGAACGGACGTGAAATCGATCCAAATAACACGACGAATGGTATTTTTGCATTCCAATCACAAATATATAATATTTTAATGATTACAAAAATTTTTGGATGTCCGGATATTTTCAGAACGTAAGATATGCGTGTAAATGCAAACTTATGCACTTTTTGACGTTTTTTGTCCCTATTGATCAAATAAGCGCATTTTCGCATACCAAACCCATCAAAGCCTATTTCTAAGCTATGTAAAGGATATTTAGGGTATGTTTAGCTTATGATCTTGTTCTAGAATGTTCGTTGCTATACGAATCAGCATACTTTCAGAGTTTGTCGCAAATAGTCCCTGTGAGATCAATCTTCGAGAAATGAGAAGCGCCTTGTAACTGATCAAAGAGATCATCAATGCGAGGTAGGGGATATCGATTCTTGATGGTAAGCTTGTTAAGCTCACGATAATCGATACACATCCTAAAGGATCCATCCTTCTTCTTGACAAAAAGAACGGGAGCACCCCAAGGTGAAAAGCTAGGACGTATAAAACCTTTGTCAGAGAGATCCTGAAGCTGCTTAGACAACTCTTGCATCTCAGACGGTGTAAGACGATATGGAGCTCTGGCAATGGGGTTTGCACCAGGTAGGAGATCAATACGGAACTCGACTTGGCGTGCTGGGGGTAGACCAGGTAACTCTTCAGGGAAAACTTCAGAATAATCCTGAACGACAGGAATATCTGAAATAGACTTACCCTTGCCTTTATCTGCTGTGACATGTGCCAGGAAGGTCACATAGTTCTTTCGCAGATACTTCCGAGCTTTAAAACAAGACATGAGTTTGAGACCACCGGCAGGCTTCTCACCTTGAACTTGTAGGATCTCTCCTGTCGGAAGTGGCACACGAACGATCTTCTCACAACAAACTATCTCTGCGCGATGCTTGGATAACCAATCCATACCCACAATAACATCAAAGCTTCCAAGTTGCATAGGCGTGAGGTCGATAGGAAAAAGATGGTCGTTAAGGTTCAACTGGCAGTTGCGAAGAATAGAATTAAGAACAATGGGTTCACCATTAGCAACTTCTACTATCAAAGGTTTACCTAGTTTCGTTCTAGACACGCGAAGCATTGGCTCAAAAGTCAATGACACAAAACTCTTATCGGTACCAGAATCGAAAAGAACAGATGCAGGCTGATTATTAATAAAGAACGTACCGTTCGTCACATTATCGTCCGCCTGCGCCTCTTGGGCATTCAAGTTAAAAGCTCGCCCTCGAGCCTGAGCCTAATTTTGATTCTGGTTCTGGTTCTGGTTTGCCAGCCTTGGGCACCGGTTTCTATAATGGGTCAGATCCCCACAGTTGTAACAAGCACCTGGTTTGGTATTGTGGTCGTGCAGCTTGACCCTGTTGCTGAGAAGGAGGCTGAGCAAATTGTTGAGCCGGGTTCTGGACTGCCTGATTCTGAGCAAACCGACAAACATTGGCAAGATGAGCCGACTTCCCACAGTTATTACAGAAACGGCACGGATGTTGTGGCTGATGGTGACTGTTGCATCTATTGCACAAAGGTGCATTCCCTGAATAGGGTTTCTTCGCTAGGGGCTGTGCGGGTTGGTTGGGAGCTGCCTGGTTAGCTTGGGCAGTGATAGCATAGTTTTGGGAAGCCTTACGCTTCCTTGACCCTCTCGAAGAACCAGAATTCTTTCCATTCTTGTTTTGACCTTTCTTGCTATCTTCTTTGTCAGTTGCCTGCTTCTTACCCTTGTCACCCTTCCTGTGTAACTTATTCTTCCGAATCTGCGACTCAGTCAATGTTGCTGATAACTCGATCGCCTGACGGAGTGTGGCAGGGTTACTACCAGTAAGGATGTCTTGTACTGAGTCAGGTAGGCCGTCGATGTACCTTTCGATAGCCTTGTCAAGTGGGGTAACCATAGTCGGGCAAAGCAGACTCAACTCCTCAAACCTATCAGTATACGCCCTGTGCTCACCACTATCTTGCTTCAAAACATCAAACTCTTTCTCCAACGCTCGCTGTTCATGACGAGGACAAAACTCCCTCATCATAAGAGCTCTAAGTTCAGCCCAAGTTTGTGCTAGAGCAACTTCTGCACCACGGTCTCTCATAACCCCGTTCCACCATGTGAGAGCCCTCTTCTGAAACACACTCGAAGAAAACTCGACCTTGCGATTATCCGGACACTGCACGTGGCAGAAAGTATTCTCAATGCTCTCGAACCATTGAAGAAGCCCAGTCGCTCCCTCAGAACCACTAAACTTGAGTGGTTTGGCCGAGTTAAAATCCTTGAATTTGCATGGGGCATTGTTGTTGTTGTTGGCTTGGTTCATTTGAGCAATGAAAACTGGGAATTGAGCAGCCATCTGCTGCGCAATTATTTCTGCCAGTTTGGCAGTCGCTATCTGGTTTTCGCGTCGAGGAGGCATTCTAAAAGAGGAAAACATGAAAGGGAAACGAGTGAGATGATTGGATGAAGAGAATGAGATGAAACAAAATCAACAAAAGCAAAGATGGTGGTCATTCGTCCGCATTACCAAGCAAACAAACGACACACAGTGACTAATCAAAGTAAATGGGTAAAAAATAATGTATCGCGAAGACATGCTCGCCTATAAGTGAACACTCATCCCAAGAATTCCCAGGTAAGCACAAATGGTCTCGCGTCTGATGAGATATATACGAAGTGCTTGCCTAGACAGAAAACCCAGAATACAGGCATTCACCCTTCCAGTTTGCACGTGTTCACATTATTTAAAATCCAAAACCTTGACGGGATTTTGAAAATTCAAAGGGGTTCAAAACCATATAACATAGGGTTCAAAACCTTACAATAGAGGGTTCAAAACCTTGTAATAAATCATCCAAAAACAGATGATTGTTTTTCAAAAATCGTTTCGGAAAATTTGGTTCTTGTTTTGATAATCACCTAAGGATAGGTGATGTATATGTTTTAAGATCTAAACACAAGATAATTTGTGTTAGGGTCCTAGAAAGGTTATAGTCTAGGTCAAAGCATTACTAATAACCTAATTCCCTATAACCATTGGCTCTGATACCAACTCTTCTGTCACACCCCGACCACGTATAACATACAAAACGTGGCGGAAAACGTCGGGGAGTGTTGTAACAGAATTATTGTTTCACAACCATGGCATAAAAGTTATAGTTTATTTATTAAACAAGAGTGTTACATTGTCTTAAACAGAAATCAAAGAGTTGATAACATAATTAAACAAGTCTATCTTCTTTTTTAGTCTCTAAGGCACAGGTCCGCCCTAGTGTCACGATCATCATCCTATGGAAAAGCCCCTGAAAACACATGTGAAAATAGGTACATCAGCATAAAAATGCCTGTGAGATACATAGGTTTGTGAAAATAGAATTCATGACTTATGTTTAAGAAAATGTTTAGCCATGAACCCTGTATTTTGCTTTGTCTTGTAAATCATTTGAAAAACGATAAGATCAGATGATATGTATAAATAAATGTAAGGTTAAATGAATAACCAAGAAAATGAGTTTGCATAAGATAAGTTGTTTTGTAAATCAATGTCTTGTGAAGATAAGTTGTTTATGTAAAACGTAATATGTCAAATATTGAAATGATTTAAGTAACGCTACAACATGTAATGCCATACAAACACTTATATATAGGAAGTACCAGCGGCGTATCCACCATGCTTGTATCATATTACACACGCCTCGTTACTCAAATCACTTACTCAAACCAACCACCAATGTAAATTGTTTATGTATAATGAATTGTCATGTGTCAATGTGTAAACCATATCGAAATGTCTATGTCCAATGTAAACCGCTCAATGTGTATATCAATGTCAAAATGTATATGTTTAATGTATATCATGTAATGTGTACCCAAATATATCATGTATGGTAAGTGAAATATATCAACTAAACCATATGTAAAATGCACAAAAACAAGGTATTGAAGTAAAACATAGTTTAAATCAAAGTTATGTTTTGTGGAACAAATGCATGCTATACTGATATAAACATCTATGCGGTATTGTTATAATGCATACATCCAAGCCTTGAGACTGTGGCGATAAACCCTTAAACAAATTAAAGGTTTATCTAAGTTATGTGTATCGAATTCGGTCATTCCTTCCAATCCAAACAAACCCAGGATTTCAGGAACGGGAGTTGTCAATTCCTATGGTACCACTACCTACTAACGAACGGCGTAGCTAATGTTAATGAATGTATTGTCCCATTTAAACAAACCAAATGTCATACCAAAATGTAAGCATGTGAAAACAATGCACTAAGTATGTAATCAAATGAACATACATAGCGTGAAATGTGATGTCATGTAAAACAATGTACTAAGTAGGCACACAATGGCATACATAGCATAAAATGTAATGAAAAACAATGTACTAAGTAGGCACACAATGGGCATACATAGCATAAAATGTAATGTAAAACGATGTACTAAGTAGGCACACAATGGGCATACATAGCATAAAATGTAATGAAATCATGTACTATAAGTGTACTATTGAACATAACAAGTATATGATGTGAAAGCAGGAAAGCATGAAAGTAACAAGTAGGCACATGTGTTCCACCCCAAAATGTTTGGAAAACAGTAAAAGAGGGGTCTATGTACTCACTTGAGATTGTTCAGTAGTCCTAAGATAACCACCAAGCAATGCTAGAGATCTCGGAATTAAACGGCACCTAATATAGGTAACTATGTTAATAAACCGGACCTAAATCGGAAGACTGGGTAGCATGAGGGTTTGTAAACCAAATGAGTGTAGGAACTCATGTGATATGGTTTAACAAAGCCTACATACTAAATGAAACTTAACATAAATGCTTACGACCCATTACGACCCGTTTAGGTAGCTTATGCTACTTTAACGCGTCGTTCGCGTGAAACGCGTTCGGACCGCCTAACTAGCCCTATGACAAGTGTTATATGCCTAAACATGTTACATAATCAGTTATGTGACAAAAGTTTAGGTTACATATGCTTAATTACCAATTATACATGAAAAGGGTATTCTGGTAATTTACCTAAGGCATATAAACTACCTATCATACAACTACTCAAACGATGTGACCATAGGGTATAACCTCGGAAGGTTATTCCCTACCTACTATGGTCACCTAATGTATTTGGTCGGATCCTAATGATCGACCAAATGGGTCGGGTTCGAAGGTATAAGCGATTTATTAGATCGCTTACCCTACGACCCTAGACAACGTGGTAATCAGTAGGCATAGTCCCAAGGGACTATAACCAACGTTATTACACTCACGTTGCGAAGTTCAAACGAACTTCGCATTGACCATAAACTGGTCAATGCAGAAAGTCAAAAAAAGTTTGACTTTCAGACTCGAAAGACTCGAAAAGCAATAAAAGAACGAAAGAATACTTACGAAGGGTCCCCAAATGCTAATCTCGATCCGAGAATCTCAGGTATGAAACAATGGTTTCAACTTAGAGTTTCTAAGATCAAAATTCTTGTGGGTTTTGCAATGGATGGGGGGGGGTATTTATAGTTTTCGGGTAACCGTTAATATCGTTTCTTGAATAACGTGATCCGATCTTGTGCGTACACTTGCACCCATGGTATTGTAATACCATGTGCATAAAAAACCAGCCCATAGTATTGATAAACAACATGTGCACCATTGAATTTGACCAGATCCAATGTTTCTGCATGTTTTCTGCTGTCAGAGGGCTCACGCGGCCCGCTTCAGGATCAGACAAAGCTCAGGCGGGCCGCCTGGCCTTGTCTGATCAGCAATAAGTTTCAGAAATTACAGTTTCAGCCCCTGCACGTGTTTAAGGCCATTTCCGACACTTCTAAGGCCCGTAAAGACAACTTTAAGGCCCTAAAATGATGCCTAAACATTGTGGACATGAAACATGCTCAAAAATATGTCGGATGTCAGTTCGTTTGGCCGTACGAACGCGATGTTCGCTTAATTACGACGGAATGCGCATAAGCGCGAAAAACGATCCAAATGACGCGACGAATGGATTTTTGGCAAGCCAAACACTAAAGCATAATATAGTCATGCTTATATAAATTTTTGGATGCCCAGATGTATTCAGAACGTAAGTTATGCGCGAAAATGCAAACTTGTGCACTTTATGACACTTTTAGTCCCTGAATGACCCAAAAGTTTATTTTAGCACACCGAACCCCTCAAAGCCTATTTCTAAGCTATGTGAAGGATATTTATGGTATGTTTAACTTATGGTCATGTTCCGGAATGTCTGTTACAGTTCAAATTGGCATACTTTAGCAGTTTGTCAAGTTTAGTCCCTGTAAGCGAATTAACTTGTTTTTGCCATACCAAAGCCTTTAAAACTTATTTCTAAGTTATGTAAAGGTTATTTAAGGTATGTTAAGTATATGTTGATATTCCGGAGTATTTTTCGCATTAAACTGATTACATTTACGCACCAGTTTGCGTATAACTCTCCAGAAAGTGATGTAGAGTTTGAAATTGGATAAAAGTCAAAACATGAAAAATGTAAAACATAACAAAACAAACATTGGGATCAAATAACATTGTTTTATTGAAAACCGAACTGTTCACAATGATTACAAGCACAGATGTTACAGTCTCCCCTACTTGTGGAAATTTCGTCCCGAAATTTATTTAGAGGAAACTCGTGGAAAAAGATGCGGATATTTCGCCTTCATTTGATCTTCGCGTTCCCAAGTTAACTCGGGTCCATGTTTAGCTTCCCAGCGAACCTTGACCAAAGGAATGCGCTTGCGTTTAAGCCACTTGACTTCACGTTCCATGATTTCCACTGGCTTCTCAACAAATTTCAGTGTTTTATCAACACGAATTTCGTCAAGTGGTATGTGGAGATTCTCATCAGCTAAACATCTCTTGAGATTGGTCACGTGAAAGGTTGGATGATCATTTCCAAGTTCAGGAGGTAACTCAAGTCTGTAGGCTACCTTACCGATTCTTTCGACGATCTTGAATGGTCCAAGGTATCTAGGTGCAAGTTTTCCTTTCTTTCCAAATCTGATCACACCTTTCCAAGGTGGGACCTTAAGTAATACTCGATCACCGACTTGAAATTCCAAGGGCTTGCGTTTTGGGTCCGCGTAACTCTTTTGACGGCTTCTAGCTGTCTGAAGGTTATCACGAACTTTCTTAATCTTCTCAGTTGTCTCCAAAATGAGGGCAGGTCCAGTAAGTTGAGCCTCGCCGATCTCATTCCAGCAGACTGGTGAACGACATTTTCGACCATAGAGAGCTTCGAAAGGAGCCATTTTGATGCTGGTGTGATAACTGTTGTTGTAGGAGAATTCAATCAACTGAAGATGTGAATCCCAACTACCACCAAAGTCGATCACACAAGCTCTAAGCATATCCTCCAGAGTCTGGATTGTTCTCTCAGATTGACCATCCGTTTGCGGATGATAAGCTGTGCTCAGATTAAGTTGGGTCCCCATAGCAGATTGCATGGTTCTCCAAAAATGAGAAGTAAAACGAGCATCTCTGTCAGAAATGATGTTCAAAGGAACACCATGTCGAGCTACGATTTCATCCACATAGATTTTAGCAAGCTTGTCAGCATAAAAATCCTCACGGATTGGCAAGAAATGTGCTGACTTTGTAAGACGATCAACGACTACCCAGATGGCATCATGACCTTTCTTTGTGCGTGGAAGTTTGGTAACGAGATCCATAGTAATGTTTTCCCATTTCCAAACTGGGATTTCTGGTTGCACCAATAAACCCGAAGGACGTTGATGTTCAGCCTTAACCTTAAGACAAGTAAGGCATTTTGATACGTATAAGGCAATGTCTTTCTTCATACCAGGCCACCAATACTGAATACGAAGATCCTTATACATCTTATCTGAGCCCGGATGTATGGAATAACGAGACTTATGGGCTTCGTCCATAAGCAAGGTACGAAGATCATCTAGGCTTGGGACCCACAAACGGTCCATGAAGTAATACGATCCATTGTCCTTCAGTTCCAGAGCAGGTGTTATGTGATAGGGAAATTCCTTATCCATCAAACCCTGTGAAACACAAGATTGTTGAGCCTGAGAAATGCGTGCTTGGATATCGGATCGAGCTTGAATAACAGATTGAACACGTACACAATGAAGCTTAGTACGTTCCTTACGACTCAATGCATCGGCTACAACATTCGCCTTACCAGGATGGTAGCGAATTTCGCAGTCATAGTCGTTTAGTAGCTCAACCCAACGTCGTTGCCTCATGTTGAGTTCTTTCTGATTGAAGATATGCTGAAGACTTTTGTGGTCTGTGAAAACCACACATTTTGTTCCGTATAAATAGTGTCTCCAGATCTTAAGAGCGAAGACAACCGCACCTAACTCAAGATCATGAGTGGTGTAGTTTTTCTCATGTATCTTCAACTGCCTTGATGCATATGCTATGACTTTGTTCCTTTGCATTAGAACACAGCCAAGACCCAATTTAGATGCATCGTAATAAACGACGAAATCATCATTGCCCTCAGGCAAAGTTAGAACAGGCGCGTCGCAAAGTTTTTGCTTCAAGTTCTGAAAAGCTTCCTCTTGTTTGAATCCCCAATCAAAGGGTTTGTTCTTCTGAGTTAGAGCAGTTAGAGGAACTGCAATCTTCGAGAAATTCTCAATGAAGCGACGGTAATAACCCGCTAGACCAAGAAAAGAACGAACTTCAGTAGGAGTAGTAGGTGCATCCCAATCCTTGATCGCACTGATCTTGGAGGGATCTACATGAATACCTTGTTCGTTGATAATATGTCCTAAGAATTGAACTTTTTTAAGCCAAAATTCGCATTTGGAGAATTTGGCGAAAAGTTGCTCTTTCTTTAGGAGTTCCAGAGTAAGACGAAGATGTTGCTCGTGATCAACTCGCGTCTTAGAGTATATCAAGATGTCATCAATAAAAACAATGACGAACTGATCCAAATAAGGCTTGCAGACCCTATTCATTAAGTCCATGAAAACAGCAGGAGCATTAGTCAGACCGAATGGCATGACTGTGAACTCGTAATGCCCATACCTAGTGCGGAACGCCGTCTTGGGAATATCTTCTTCATGCACACGAAGTTGATGATACCCGGAACGCAGATCAATCTTCGAGAAATGAGAAGCGCCTTGTAACTGATCAAAGAGATCATCAATGCGAGGTAGGGGATATCGATTCTTGATGGTAAGCTTGTTAAGCTCACGATAATCGATACACATCCTAAAGGATCCATCCTTCTTCTTAACAAAAAGAACGGGAGCACCCCAAGGTGAAAAGCTAGGACGTATAAAACCTTTGTCAGAGAGCTCCTGAAGCTGCTTAGACAACTCTTGCATCTCAGATGGTGCAAGACGATATGGAGCTCTGGCAATGGGGTTTGCACCAGGTAGGAGATCAATACGGAACTCGACTTGGCGTGCTGGGGGTAGACCAGGTAACTCTTCAGGGAAAACTTCAGAATAATCCCGAACGACAGGAATATCTGAAATAGACTTACCCTTGCCTTTATCTGCTGTGACATGTGCCAGGAAGGTCACATAGTTCTTTCGCAGATACTTCCGAGCTTTAAAACAAGACATGAGTTTGAGACCACCGGCAGGCTTCTCACCTTGAACTTGTAGGATCTCTCCTGTCGGAAGTGGCACACGAACGATCTTCTCACAACAAACTATCTCTGCGCGATGCTTGGATAACCAATCCATACCCACAATAACATCAAAGCTTCCAAGTTGCATAGGCGTGAGGTCGATAGGAAAAAGATGGTCGTTAAGGTTCAACTGGCAGTTGCGAAGAACAGAATTAAGAACAATGGGTTCACCATTAGCAACTTCTACTGTCAAAGGTTTACCTAGTTTCGTTCTAGACACGCGAAGCATTGGCTCAAAAGTCAATGACACAAAACTCTTATCGGTACCAGAATCGAAAAGAACAGATGTAGGCTGATTATTAATAAAGAACGTACCGTTCACCACATTATCGTCCGCCTGCGCCTCTTGGGCATTCAAGTTAAAAGCTCACCCTCGAGCCTAAGCCTAATTTTGATTCTGGTTCTGGTTCTGGTTTGCCAGCCTTGGGCACCGGTTTCTATAATGGGTCAGATCCCCACAGTTGTAACAAGTACCTGGTGGGTATTGTGGTTGTGCAGCTTGACCCTGTTGCTGAGCAGGAGGCTGAGCAAATTGTTGAGCCGGGTTCTGGACTGCCTGATTCTGAGCAAACCGACAAACATTGGCAAGATGAGCCGACTTCCCACAGTTATTACAGAAACGGCACGGATGTTGCGGCTGATGGTGACTGTTGCATCTATTGCACAAAGGTGCATTCCCTGAATAGGGTTTCTTCGCTGGGGGCTGTGCGGGTTGGTTGGGAGCTGCCTGGTTAGCTTGGGCAGTGATAGCATAGTTTTGGGAAGCCTTACGCTTCCTTGACCCTCTCGAAGAACCAGAATTCTTTCCATTCTTGTTTTGACCTTTCTTGCTATCTTCTTTGTCAGTTGCCTGCTTCTTACCCTTGTCACCCTTCCTGTCAGAGGGCTCACGCGGCCCACTTCAGGATCAGACAAAGCTCAGGCGGGCCGCCTGGCCTTGTCTGATCAGCAATAAGTTTCAGAAATTACAGTTTCAGCCCCTGCACGTGTTTAAGGTCATTTCCGACACTTCTAAGGCCCGTAAAGACAACTTTAAGGCCCTAAGACGATGCCTAAACATTGTGGACATGAAACATGCTCAAAAATATGTCGGATGTCAGTTCGTTTGGCCGTACGAACGCTATGTTCGCTTAATTACGACGGAATGCGCATAAGCGCGAAAAACGGTCCAAATGACGTGACGAATGGATTTTTGGCAAGCCAAACACTAAAGCATAATATAGTCATGCTTATATAAATTTTTGGATGCCCAGTTGTATTCAGAACGTAAGTTATGCGCGAAAATGCAAACTTGTACACTTTTTGACACTTTTAGTCCCTGAATGACCCAAAAGTTTATTTTAGCACACCGAACCCCTCAAAGCCTATTTCTAGGCTATGTGAAGGATATTTATGGTATGTTTAACTTATGGTCATGTTCCGGAATGTCTGTTACAGTTCAAATTGGCATACTTTTGCAGTTTGTCAAGTTTAGTCCCTGTAAGCGAATTAACTTGTTTTTGCCATACCAAAGCCTTTAAAACTTATTTCTAAGTTATGTAAAGGTTATTTAAGGTATGTTAAGTGTATGTTGATGTTCCGGAGTATTTGTCGCATTAAACTAATTATGTTTACGCACCAGTTTGCGTATAACTCTCCAGAAAGTGATGTAGAGTTTGAAATTGGATAAAAGTCAAAACATGAAAAATGTAAAACATAACAAAACAAACATTGGGATCAAATAACATTGTTTTATTGATAACCGAACTGTTCACAATGATTACAAGAACAGATGTTACATACCTTGAGTAGGACATGGTGTCCGACCTGAAATTCCATGGGCTTGCGTCGCATATCCGTATAACTCTTTTGACGGCTTCTAGCTGTCAGAAGATTATCGTGAATTTTCTTGACTTTGTCCGTCGTTTCCAGAATGAGCTCAGGTCCAGTAAGCTGAGCTTCACCGATCTCATTCCAACAGACAGGTGAACGACATTTTTGACCGTATAAAGCTTCGAACGGTGCCATATTGATGCTAGCATGATAACTATTGTTGTAAGAGAATTCGATCAACGGTAGATGAGAATCCCAATTACCACCAAAGTCTATTACATATGCTCTAAGCATATCCTCCAATGTTTGTATCGTCCTCTCAGATTGTCCATCTGTTTGTGGATGATAAGCAGTGCTTAAATTTAGTTGGGTTCCCATAGCAGATTGCATGGTCTTCCAAAAGTGAGATGAGAATCGAGCATCACGATCAGATATGATATTCAAAGGAACACCATGTCGAGATACAATCTTATCAACATAAATCTTGGTGAGTTTATCAGCTGATAGATCCTCGTGAATCGGTAAAAGTGTGCTGATTTCATAAGATGATCAATGACTACCCAAATGGCATCATGACCTTTAGATGTGCGCGGTAGTTTAGTGATGAGATCCATCGCAATGTTCTCCCACTTCCATACCGGTATCTCTGGTTGTATAAGCAAACCAGATGGTCGTTGGTGTTTAGACTTGACTTTGAGACAAGTTAGGCATTTCGATACATACAAGGCAACATCCTTCTTCATACCAGGCCACAAGTACTGAGTACGAAGATCCTTGTACATTTTGTCAGCACCAGGATGGATATAATATCGGGACTTATGAGATTCGTCCATCACTAGAGTGCGAAGATTGTCTTGTTTCCGAATCCACAAACGATCCTTGAAATAGAGTAACCCATCGTCTTTCGTTTCGAGTTTAAGCTCGAGTTGACGTGGTAATTCCTTACCCATCAAGTCTTGTGTAACACAAATACGTTGAGCTTGAGAGACACGTGATTGGATATCAGATAGAATTCGAACATAATGAAGCTTGACTCGTTCCTTTCGGCTTAGTGCATCGGCTATCACATTCGTCTTACTAGGATGGTAGTGAATCTCGCAATCGTAATTGTTCAAGAGTTCAACCCAGCGTCGTTGTCTCATGTTCAGCTCCTTTTGATTGAAAATATGTTGGAGATTTTTGTGGTCTGTGAAAACCACACATTTCGTGCCATACAGATAATGTCTCCAAATTTTGAGAGAAAAAACTACAGCGCCTAACTCAAGATCATGAGTTGTGTAGTTCTTCTCATGAATTTTCAATTGTCTTAACGCATAAGCTATAACTTTACCTCATTGCATGCGAACACAACCAAGGCCTAGATTCGATGCGTCACAATAGACAACGAAATCATCATTGCCATCGGGTAAAGATAAGACAGGAGCATCACAGAGTTTTCGTTTCAGTGTTTGGAAAGCTTCCTCTAGTTTAGGTCCCCACTCAAAAGGCTTATTCTTTTCAGTCAAAGCAGTGAGAGGAACCACAATCTTGGAGAAGTTTGCAATGAATCGTCGATAATAACCAGCAAGACCAAGAAAAGAGAGAACTTCTGTAGGAGTAGTAGGTGTGTTCCAATCCTTAATAGCAGCGATTTGCAAGGATCCACATGAATACCCTGCTCGTTGACAATATGACCCAAAAATTGAACTTCTTTAAGCCAAAATTCACACTTGGAGAATTTGGCAAAAAGTTGTTCCTTCTTTAGTAATTCCATTGTCAGATGAAGGTGTTATTCGTGATCGGCTCGACACTTCGAATAAATAAGAATATCATCAATGAATACGATGATGAACTTGTCTAAATAAGGTTTACAAACCCTATTCATTAACACCATGAAAACTGCTGGGGCATTCGTCAATCCAAAAGGCATGACAGTGAACTCGTAGTGACCATATCGTGTGCGGAAAGCAGTTTTGGGATATCTTCTTCGAATACACGAAGCTGATGATACCCAGAACGCAGATTGATCTTGGAGAAATATGTAGCACCTTGTAGCTGATCAAAGAGATCATCAATTCGTGGTAGGGGATATTGATTCTTGATTGTGAGCTTATTGAGCTCACGGTAACCGATACACATATGGAAAGATCTATATTTCTTTTTCACAAACAGGACTGGAGCACCCCAAGGTGAATAACTCGGATAGTGCAAGACGATAAGGTGCTTTAGCAATCGGATTGGCATTGGGTACAAGATCAATATGAAACTCGACTTGACGAACTGGCGGCAAACCAGGCAGTTCATCAGCAAACACCTCTGGATAATCGCGTACAATCGGAATATCTTGAATACTTTTTCTCTTGCCTTTCTCCTCTGTAACATGTGCTAAGAAAGCCACATAGTTCCTTCGTAAATATTTTTGGGCTTGAGTACACGACATGAGTTTTAAACCATTCGAGGGTTTCTCGCCACGAACTTCTAAGACTTCACCAGACGAAAGAGGAATACGAATAATCTTATCAAAACAAACCACCTCAGCATGATGTTTGGTTAACCAATCCATTCCAATGATAATATCGAAACTTCCAAGTTGCATCAACGTGAGGTTAAAAGGAAAAAGATGGTTATCGAGGTTCAACTGACAATTGTAAATGACAGAATCGAGTACAAGAGGTTCACCAGTAGCAACTTTGACAGATAAGGGCTTCCTTAGTTTAGTTCTAGGCATCGCAAGTAAAGGTTCAAAAGCTAATGATACAAAGCTTCTATCGACACCAGAATAAAAAAGAACAGATGCAGGTTGATGGTTAACAAGGAACGTACCATTAACAACTTCGTTATCAGCACAAGCCTCGTTAGCATTCAGATTGTATGATCGTCCACAAGCGGGATTGGCATTAGCGTTCACGTACGCAAGCCTCGGACAGTTTTTCCTAAAGTGACCCATTTCTCCGCAATTAAAACATGAACCAGGTGGAAATGGAGGCCTTGCAACGTTTCCCTGAGCTTGTGCTGGATTCTGTGCAGCTTGATTCGGAACCGATCGACAAATGTTGGCCGTGTGGCCAAGTTTCCCACATGAGGTACACTGTTTACATGCTTGCTGAACCACATGATGACCATTGCACCGATTACAGTAAGGTGCAGTACCAGCATACGACTTCTTTGCAGGAGGCTGTGCTGGTGGGTTCTTAGCATTCGGATTAGGTTGTGTGGTAACAACAAAATTCTGAGAAGCCTTACGCTTCCTTGACCTCCTCGATGACTCACCTTTCTTCTTACCCTTTCCCTTGTCTTGTGTTGAGTGGTGTCGGTTGGCTGTTTCTTGTCACCCTTGCGGGTAAGTTTACCCTTTCTGACTTGAGACCCAGTTAGGGTTGCAGCCAGTTCAATAGCCTGACAAACAGTGGTAGGGTTACTACAAGTAACTATGTCTTGCACAGAGTCAGGCAACCCATCAATATACCTTTTGATCGCTTTCTCCAACGAGGTAACCATAGTAGGCCACAACAAGCTCAGCTCCTCATAACGATCCATATATGCACGGTGTTCTCCCCCATCCTGTTTCAAATCGTCAAACTCGCGTTCCAATGCCCTTATTTCGTGTCGGGGGCAGAAGTCCCACATCATGAGAGCCCGAAGCTCTTACCAAGTTTGTGCCATTGCCACATCAGCACCCCTATCTCTCATCACTCCGTTCCACCATGTTAGAGCACGTTTCTCTAAGACACTAGATGCAAACTCAACCTTTCGCTCATTCGGACATTGACCATGTCTAAACGTGCTTTCCAGACTCTCGAACCATTGTAGGAGCGCAGTTGCTCCTTGAGACCCAGAAAATTTCAGTGGTTTAGCCGAATTGAAAGTCTTAAAACTGCACTGAGTATTGTTATTGTTGTTATTGTTATTCACTTGATTGATCTGAGTTATGAGGTTTGGAATCACAGCAGCAATCTGCTGAACGACAAGGGCTGCGAGTGCAGCATCCTGCATTTGATCACGTCTAGGAGGCATATTCTAAAAAGAACAAGGAAACATGAGAACGAGTGAGATTAATAATTGGATAAACAAAAGAGGTATTGAAAACATCGACAAAACATAAGGAAGACGATCATTCGTTCGTTACCTCGAACAAACAAATGACACACAGTGACTAATCATAGTAAACGGGTCAATATAAAGTATCGCGAAGACATGCTTTAGCCTATAAGTGGATATTCACCCCAAGATTTCCCAGGTAAGAGTGACCGGTCCGATTATACGGATTTGTACGAACACTCTAGCCTTAGACAGAAACTCGAGGTACAGGCACCCACCCTTCCAGATTGCACGTGTTCACATTATAAGACCCAAACTTTGACGAGATTTTGAAAACTTTGAAGGTTCAAAACCTTATAACAAATCATCTATGAACAGATGATTGATTTTCAAAACGGATTTGTTATTTGTGTTCTTGTTGTGGTTGTCACCTAATGACAGGCGACGATATTGTTTTAGAATCTAAACACAAGATAACTTGTGTTAGGGTCCTAGAAAGGTTATAGTCTAGGTCAAAGCATTTCTAATAACCTAATTCCCTATAACCATGAGCTCTGATACCAACTCTTCTGTCACACCCCGACCACGTTAAAACAACAAAACCGCGGCGAAAACGTCGGGAGCGGAGCGACATAATCATCGTTTCACAACACATGGGTTAAAAGTTTCGTTTTATTTAAATATTAAGTGTTTACATTGTCTTGACATTAAAGATAAAAAACAACCACATTGTCTACATTGTTATTAAGTCACTAAGGCCTCGTCCGGTCATATGTGAGCATGCATCCTGGTCATCATCAACATCAAACATCATCACACACCACCTGAAACATATGTGAAAATAAAGTTAGCAAAGAAATTCCAGCGATCACATAGGTTTTGTGAGTAAGTCAGATTCATGGCTTGTATACTTGTTGCAATACCTCGTACGACTACAAGAGTCGATAAGTGAAATCCTTGTTTTTGAAAAGTGTTTTGTATAGCAATATGATTTAACCAACTTAAAACAATGTTGGTTATAGTTTATAAAACATCCTTGCCATGAATCTAGACTAAAACACTTGTCCTTGTAAACCGAATTGAAAATCGTTCTCGTAATAAAGCTCGTATGGTTTATATTATACAGTAAACATCTTTGCGTATCATCGTTTAAAATCGTTCGTCCAAGTGAACTAAATAATGCCACGGAATGTGATATGATAAAAGCACTTATATATAAGAAGTACCAGCGGCGTATCTACCATGCTTTTATCATATTACACCCGTCCCATTATCTAATCACATACCAAAAACCAATCATTCAAATGTACTTGTTTTCAATTGTTCGTATTATTAAAACCAATCGTTCAAATCGTACAACTCGTTTGTGTTATGAACCATCGTTCAATCGTTCAAATCGTTCAAGTCGTTCAAATCGTTCCAATCGTTCACATCGTTCAAATCGTTCCAATCGTTCAAATCGTTCATGTTTTAATTGTGAAAACTAACTTTTGGTTGTTCTCGTTGAATACATTCAAACCTGTGTGACTCGTCCATCGTTCAACTCGTATTAACAGATCACCAAAGGGTAAGTTAACAATCATCAGGTTCTGTCGTTACCCACATTACCCCCATACATTACCATGGCGATAGTCCGATAACGGGATTTGTCAGATCCTATGGTATGTTTTTCGCTAAAATACACATACTTTATTCTCCCATTTTACGTGTTTTTGGCCATAAAACCAAGGATTAGACACTTAATCGTGTATGTTTTTATTTACAGGCCTTAAACAGCGTGCCGAACAAGAAAATGAAGAAAACAAGGATTCTCCGAGCGAATTGACAGAGATATGAAGATTCTGTTGAGTTCAGCACTGTTGGCATGGCAGTGCCATCCCGAAGACACGGCAGTGCCATCCCGAAGACCAGGCCTATCTCTCGGACATGCACGGCAGTGCCAATGTTAGCACGGCAGTGCCATCCCGAAGACCAGGCCTATCTCTCGGACATGCATGGCAGTGCTACCTTTGGCATAGCAGTGCCACCATCGGCACGGCAGTGCCAATCTTGAAAACCTGCCCAGATCTGCTGACGTCACAAGATCTCATGAACAGTGCACAGCCGTGCACTTTATTGGCACGGCCGTGCCAATTGAAAAAGTTATAAAAAAATAGCAGAGGGCATTCTGGTCGAAAGACTGGACTTTTGGGAGCATCTCAGGCGACTTTTGGGCTCCAGAGACTACGTCTTTTGATCGGAATCAAGCCCCCCTTATGCCTAGAAGCTCCGTTACCGTCCGGGGCTTCAATCTAATGCTTGTTTATGGTTTGATTCTTGAATCTTTCCATGATTTTGTTTATTATCCAAGCATTTGGTTGATGTTTTATGTATTATTGTAGTCTAAGGGCAAAAACACTAGTATTCCTTGCTTCATAAACAACCATTTGCATGTTAATCAAGTTTGTAATGACACTTAGCACTTTCTATGTTAATCCTTAATGATTAGTTTGCAACCTTGTTTATTGATGTTGGATTTTTTATTATAGTTAATTGTCTTGGATGATTAGTATGTGGTTAGTTGAGATATTTGAAAAAAAGAAGCTTAATTAATCATTTATTAGTAGACTTTTAACTTGTTTGAAATGTTTGCACCATGATACTAGAAATGGTTAGTGGTTTAATAAGGGGTAATTAATATTAATTAAGAATGCTTTCCCTCACGGAAGGACCTTAACGGGTTAGATGGTGTTGTTATGAATTCTTGACATAAGTTGTTAACTTCGTTAGTAGTTTAGGCCAAAATTGTTTTCTTGGTGAATTTATGTTCAAGATTTGTAAAATGAACTTGGTTGTGATTTAATCTAGTTTATGCTTGTCTCGGTGGTTACATTGTGTTAATGTTGAAGTATAAATCATTTTTATAAATTTAAAACCGAATCGTGTGTAAAATTCATTGTAAAAACATGTATATACACGCACTGTCACACCCCGATATTTCCATGTATTACCGGTGGGCCCGGTGGGGAGTATCGAGACGTAGTTGATATCATCATAGTCAAACAACACAATTTTAAATGCACAGCAGAAGCAAAAGATAGATTTATTTCAACTGAATAGAATTGTAATATTAAGTATCACAACGTAGTTGAAACAGATCCACAGGCGGATCAAATAAACAGAAAACCTAGTACAACAGACTCAAAATGCATCCAAGCTTGCGAGACTCTTAATGATGCTAAGGAGAGGCCAGCCTATTACGCGTAGTACCTGCACTTAACCCTTTTGGGAAAATACGTCAGTTTACACTGGTAAATACAATTAACTTACTCATTTTGAAAAGGTTTAGAAAATTGATTTGAATGCACAAGGCACAAAATATTTTATAACTTGGGATAATTATTTATATATAAACTTGTAAAAGAATTACATGTTCGTTATACGTTCAGTAGCCCGGATTGACACCGGGTTAAAGATTAATAGTCACACCACATGATATAGTCCCGCGGCGAGTTATTCCCGAAACCGGCGGTTATACCTTATTATTTATTTATGCACTGTCGGGTGTACGCCTACACCCCGTGCCTAGGTCGTGGCCATTTCGTAAAATGATGCCAAGGATATCCGGGACATGGTCATTAACCCCCCAAAGGCTTTAATCAAACAAAACAATTTAAACGGAACATTTCAATAAATTAACCTTCATACGATTAAAAATTCAATGCCCGACCAAGCGGTATTTTATATACCGTACCCCAAGCCCGTATAGGGAAAATAAGTTAAAAGTATTTACCTTTGCAAGTATTAATCACAAATAGGAAGTGCGTGTAGCTTTACCGGGTCTCCTATTCTGGAACAAAGGTTTTTAATAACCTATTAGATTCCTAACGGGTCTTTAATGAAGCCTAAACTTAGACCGGTTAGTTTTAAAGGAAGATACGGTTTAAACGCACGATTAAGCGAAGACCGGAACAGAATGGGATTTAGACCCGACAAGTTTGAAGACTTGTATAATATAGGTAAACTAAACACATTCTGGATTTTGAGACAAAAATGATAAGGTTTGACCCGTTTCGGTCAATTTATGCAAACTAGTTACATAAACCGAACCGAACGCGCAAGATGCGTAACGGGTAACCATATGAGTCATATACAGGTTTCCTAAGTTAATATGCCTTAAATATGTTGTGACATCAGTAAGATATCTTCTATTATGCCCGAAATGGATTTAAACTCAAACTATGCCCCGTAGGGGCATTTTGGTCATTTTAAAGGTTATAAAAGAGATTTAATATGATTCTGAGTTTTAGGTCTGATATAATCAGTAATTATACTTAATTTAATAGGCCATATCAGTAGGGTATTACATATATGTGAGATTTACCATTTATAACTAAACTATGCACCGTAGGGGCATTTTGGTAATTTCACATAAGCCTAAAAGGTCAAAATTGGAAACCTGAGTTTAAAACTTTTGCTTACTATTAAAATATAAAAAATTACTGAAAAAATCACTAGGCATCAAACCTTATATGTTTAAAATAGTTTTAATACATACTATGCGTTAAAAACACTTAAAAAGGCGATTTTGAGTTATTTCCGGGTTTTATAAGAAAAACTGATATTTTTATGATTCCAGAAGGCTCAAAATAATTTATTTATCATACTAGATCAGTAGAAAAAGGTTCGGTGTCAAAAAGATTTGTAAAACTCATTTTATAAGCCAAAAGGGCAAAACCGGCAATTACCGAATCAAGCTTAGAACTCTATGTTATGCTCAGCCTAAAATTAAATAAAAATCTTCAAAAATCCCAAAATATTATTTTATATCAGTAGGTAAATAGTTTGATATTAAAAATTGGGTTTAGATAGGCTATATGCTAATTACGTCGTTTAATTAATAAAAAGCTTTCTAATTACGCTAATGAGCATAACTCCTAATCTAGACCTCAAACTGATGTCAAATTTTAGGAACAACTTTATAAATCAGTAATGAAGGTTTATACTTTTTTACATTTTCAAAAATCATGTTTTAAATCAAAAGGGCATAATAGTCAACATTTAAGCATTTAACGGAAACATGCATATGAATCAGATAACTAATGAACCAAGTTGTATAACCTCAGAGGGTTACACTAACATGAAACCTGGTCCAAATAAAGCTCTAAGGCATTTCTAAAACATGCTACATTGGGTCAGAACTGAAAGTCAAAGCAAAAGTCAAATTTTGCGACTTTCGGTTCCGAACCGAGCCTATACTTTCGGTTCTACATTGCTAATTATGCATTAATTTGAAAATAAGCTTTCTGTTGACTTTTTAAGATTAACTTTGACCCAACAATTGACCTAGTTAGAGTGGGAATCAGAGGGTGCCCTTTTAAGGGTTTATTACCCACATAATTACCAACTCATAGGTACTTTCAATTTGAAATTTGACTGTACAAATTATTATTAATTACGAAGTCAAACTCTAATTATGACGGTTTGACTTTAAGCTAATTAACTAAGCTAAAATGAATTAAAGAAAGTTTAGGACACTTACAAGGGTCCTAAGCACGACTAGTGACTCCTAGGAAGGGTGCTTGAGCTCAAATATTTTCCAGAAGTGAAGTTGTGAAGCTTGCAAATGAATGTGTTCAAAGTTGAAACTAAAGGGCTCCTTATATATGAGTTTTGATTCAACTGGATCATGCCAAATAACTCTACAATTGTTTCTAGATCAAGACAAGTGCCCCCTATGCATGAAATACCATTGGGGCAGCCCCTGGTATGTAAAAACAAGGTTTAAAGTCGGTTACACAGCTGAAACTGGCACCTGTGCGCATTTTTCTGATGCTGGGAGGTCCAGGCGGCCCGCGTAAGACCTTACAGAGGCTTACGCGGCCGGTATGAGTGGTCAGGTCAGGTTAAACAACTTTCGTTAATTGCATTTTTGGTCCTTGGTCCTTTATAACGTGGTTTTAAGTTCCAATTTTGCATTTTCAGCCCTCTAACTTGATTGTTAAGGACCTTAAGACTTATACAAACTTTGTTAAGTCCTTGGTTAACTTTGTGATCACCCGAAAAGTCATAAATTTCAACGTTGACGCTTTTAACCCCTCGTATACGAATATTGTCATAACTTTCTCATACGATAACGAAACTTGGTGAAATTTTTATCACATATTCTCGTGAGCATAATTAATCGTTACAAAGCTTCGGGTTTGCTAAAACGTAACTCAGAGGTATACTTTAAATATGTTGACACTTTTAACCCCTGTAGTTTGTAATCTCTCACTTTCTTCCACAATTAGCTTCGTATGATCCATGATTCATTCGTTTAAGGGTATAAACATCGTGTAGGGTTACAGTAAAGTATATTTATCCATTTTTGACACTTTGAACCCTTATATTCACATACTTTCTTTGTTTGTCAACTATAGTCCCTCTAAAGTAATCTTTTACACGTTTAAAGCTTATGACACGTGTCGATACATTATTGGACATAAATTTTCGAGGTGTTACACGCACACGTCAAGTTTTTGGCGCCGTTTCCGGGGATGTGGCGAGCTTTAGGAATGACCCGAGTCATTATCTTATCGGTGTACATACTTGTGAATATTTGTAAATATTTTCTTGCTTATTTATTTATTTATTTATTTGTTTGTTTGTTAATATATATTGTTTTTAGTTGATTTAATTCATTTGATTTCAAACTTAGTTGAACATTTTTAAGATTTTTATTTCATTTATTTGTTCGAATTCGAACAAATTATTCGTTTATTTCTTGAGTTTTCGGAACCGAAAAATTATTTTTGTCCTAACCGGTTCAAGTATTTTCATTCGTTTTCGATTTTATAAAATTTTGGGCCTACCTCTGAATTTAAAAAAAAAATTCTGCCTCAAAACAGAAAATTCGTTTTTATTACAAAAAAAAAAAAACAGAATAATAATTTTTGTTTTGGCTACTATTTCAAAAAAAAAGTTCTATCTTTTAGTAGTGTATTTATGGGGTGTTCATTTTGGTTTTTATTTCAAACACCCTCGGATATGTGTTTTACTTTCAGACATTGTCTTTTATTTTCTCAGTTTATGTATGCATACTTATTATTATTATCTAGTATATATTTTGTGTTGCGACCAGATACTGCCTCGTGTTGTGTTTTGCGTGGTGACGTCTATGCAGGTATTTGAAGCACATTTTGAGCAGGAGAGAAAAAGCCGAGCCGGCAGAGGAAAATCGAGCCATCTTCGTCCATCTTCAGGGGAGTGTTATTCTCCTTTTTCTCTATATTTTGGGTTTCGCATTGGGGACAATGCGAAGTTCAAGTGTGGGGAGGTTGTTTAACATTGTGACTTTGTTTGTCCTAAAAAAACAAAACAAAACAAAAATGTGTATATTTATTAAATAAACTGGTTAGTTGTTGTTTTAGAAAGCTTCGGAAACGATAAAGAACCGACAAGCCAAATAAATTTCGAAAAAGATAACTAAAAAATGTGACAAACAAAGAACGACCTGCATGTTAATTTTCACACTTTTACCCATTCCTTCCGTTATGTGAGCATGGTTGAGCCTTAGATTCTTTATATGTTTGTTCGTTTCGAAGTAGGAGTGAGCCGGATGTCTCGGGTAATTTAGAACTTGTCACTAGCATACTTTTCGAGACCATAAACGTGTGAGATTGTGTAAAAATGATAGAGGCACTTAGAAAACCTTTTGTTATTAGCCTTTTTCTTTTGTTTGTTCTCCCTAAACCCTACGTTACCCACTAGGACTAACCATGTTGAGCCTTTTCCCATGTTTTTCTTTCTTTTACACAACCAATTAACCCACTTAGCAAAATTTAGCTTTTTACTTTTAACCATTCGTGTTAAAACTCGGTTTAAGTTACCGTTTAACTAGCGTTTCTTGTAATTAGTTATTTGTTGTACAAAAGCATTAGAGTTTGAAAAAAAATAAAAAAAATCAAAAAAGAAAAAAAATTCAGAAAATTAGAAAATAAAACACCCTAAAATAGGGTGAAGACGACAAGATTCGAGCAATTTTAAGTGCTAAAATAGTGAAATTTCGCCGATTAGCTCGGTAACACAAAAGTCATCTTTTTAAGGCGTTAGTTATGTATAGTTAGTTGTTTTACGCTTGTTAAACGGAATTACCAAGTTTTAACCATTTAATCACTTAAAAAAAATTCCATTCCACACCCTTCACCCTAGCCTATCGTTACAACCCGTGAAGACCTCTTGATTTACACTTTTTCACATGTTAGTTGAGTGAAAGAAACTTGAATAAGCAAAGAATGGAGCAAAAGAGGTGTGTATTTATAGGAAAGCATGATCCATTTGATCAATGCCAAGTGTTTTTGAGTAGACCAAAGCTTGATCTTGGCCCAACAAATGTTACACATTGATTAGGGGGCTTGATGAGCACACAAACTAGCTCATGGTATGCAAAAACAATGGTTAAAAACAATGAGAACATGCTGTTTTTGTCACACCCTGTTGGTGCATACATATGTCGTCTTCGTCTTATATCGAGTCTTGGTTGCATTGCGGTTCTGAACTAGAATGATACCATCATCATTGATGATGACATCATAATAATGACATCATCATACGCAACAAAAGCTCACAAGAAACATTTCTGTTTGATTGGTCGTTTGAAAGGTTCCGTTTGAAAGGCATGGTTCGTTTGAAAGGTTCCATTTGAGTTATCATGTTTAGTTTCAAACGGAAGTAGGTGACCCTATATATAGGCTTGTGTTCTTGTCATTTGTAACGAAATTCAGATTTGATACCGAAGTGCTGCCGGTATTCCTTGTGGATGTAATCGTTGTTATTTCAATATACAAGAAGATTAAAGTGATATTCAAGCTGTTTTCACATCCGTTTCTTTGTTTTCGCCTCTGAAACGGATTTGAGCTCTTCCGAACGACTCACTCAGGTCGTAATTCGACCCTACAAGTGGTATCAGAGCTCAGGACGAGGAGTTCATACCAAAACAGCATGTTTTAATCACAATTTCATACTTCTACACCTTCTTTTTCAAAATTAAAATTTTTTCACGGTTAAAATCGGCTCAAATTCTCACATATCACCCGTAGTCATGTTTTAACAAATCCTGGAAAATTTCAACATTAAATTCGAACTAAAACTTGATCATATACGTAATACCGTTTGAAACAGATCGAAAAATGATGATGTCAGCAGGTTATTTCCGTTTGAAAATTGACATATCGTTTGAAAACCGAGGGTGATTCCGTTTGAAACACCCCATTCCGCTTGAAAACGACAGTCCGTTTGAAATTACCGTTTGAAAATTGCGATTTCGTTTGAAAAGATCAGGTGATCTCGTTTGAAATTGGTGTTTCCGTTTGAACGGGTTGATACCGTTTGAGTTTGTATTCCGTTTGAGGACTTGATGTAGTGAAATTTATGTGAAAGTGTATTGAATTGTGTGAAACTTTAAAGAATGTTGTCGGTCTGCATGTGTTGTTGCCAGATTTAGTGTGTCAGTTGGTCACATGAGTGGTCCGTTCAAGGTTTACATGTGATAAAGCAATTACATCAGCCCAAGTGAATACATTTTATCATCATTAAAGTTGGTTGAGAAAAGAAAGTGTCTGCTATTTTTTTTCTGAAGTCCAATTAAATCAATCGGTATTAAAAGGTGTCAGCCCACTAAGAGTTGTCGGCTTGGTGGATAATTGATAAAACTAAAGTTGGCCAATTATATTTCATGCAAACTGAAAAGGTGTCGGCTCAGTGGGATTGATATTAGCAATTGCATGTGATCTGGGAATAACAAAACATCGGTTCAATAACATTGAGTGTTGTATTGAAAGTTGCTGTCAGCCCACTATAGACATTTCGGCCCAATCAAATTTCAAACTACATATTAACATTTAAAGAGTTGTCGGCCACTTGATATATTCACAAGATTAAGTCAAAGTGTGCATATGAAGTTGGTGAAATTGTTCGGCCCAATCATATCGATTTGCATGTATTGATCGGCCAAATCACTTGATTCAAGTGGATAGTAATTTTGATCTAAAAAAAAAATCTTGGTTCAATTAACAAACAGTTTGCGTGTGGATTTGAAACCCAACAACATTGGAATGAGTCCGCGAATCTTTGACACGAGTCTTAGATTGATTTCATCAACACACACTTTTACATATTTAGTCCGTTTAAACTGATCATTTGTTTGTTTGTTTGTTTGCAGGTGTTTTACAAAGTGATACAGCTCGTTGGAGACCAGTATTTTTTGAAACAAGAAAGTTTGTGACTGTAAAACTTTGACTTTGAAACATGGAAGAAGAAAAAGTCAAATCCAGTTCGAAGAGAATACCGATTTTTCCAGATTTAGGAAGTGATATTGATACCGATGATGAGGAAGAACATCTCAACAGAGCTAGAAAAGGCATTGATCCTACTAGTTTTAATTTGTTTTTTGCAGATAAAATGGAGATGCTGAATCAGAAGAAGATTGCTAGATTGAGGAGAGAGCTAGAAGCAACAAAGAAAGAACTAGCTGATGAAAAGGCAAAGATTGGAACTGGAGAAGCAAATGTTGAACCAGTAATCGAGAAAGTAGTAGAAAAAATCGTTGAAGTGGAGAAAGTGGTTGAAAACTGGTCGAAGTTGAGAAAATTGTCGAGGTAGAAAAGTTTGTTGAAGTAGGTAAAGTTGTTGAAATTGAAAAGATAGTTGAAAAAGTGGTTGAAGTTGGAAAACCATGTTTGAAATGTTCAGAATCTTGCAAACATTGTGAGGAGAAAGACAAGAAGATTCTTGAACTGGAAGAGATGAAAGAGAATTTGTTGTCTGATGTGAAGTACGTGAAGGAATCATATGATGTTCTGAATAGGACAGTTGATAGTTTGAAAAAGACGAATTCAGAAATTGAAAAAGCAATGGAAAAAATGAGTGCAACATTAATGACAAAGCAGAGCGTAATCAATGAGTATATCGAAGATTGTGCTAAGCTAAAGAAAGAAGTGGAACTCGAGAAGATTAAGAGTGAAAGGATTAAACGATTACTTTTGAGTTATACAACATGTGATTATTTGATTAATCGTGTTTATCCTACTGTTGCAGGTCTTGAGGCATTCAAGGAGAAAAAGACTGAAGATACTGATACTGGTAAGAAACCAAGTGTCAAGTATAACAGATGTCCGCCCCCGATCCATGAAACTTATTCTCCCAGAAAGCCAAATGAGGAACGTTTAACTAAGGCTCTAAACATCAAGTTAAAGTCTGAAACCATTCATGAGTTACCAGATAACATTGATGTTACATTCACAGCGTCTGACACTGATCATGAGTCTGAGTTAATAAACAAAGTTGTCGATCAGGTGTTAGATATGGATGAAGAGTCAAAGTCGGAGTCTAAATCTGAGAGTTCGAGTTCGTCAGAAAAGAGTCTGAGTTGACCAGTCAAACGGGTTTACAACAAAGAATTTCTTCTATCAAAGAATAATTTGAATGATGAAACATTCAAAGTAGCATATACTTTGCATGATTTGGACAAATTATTTTCTGATGAAGAATTTCCAATAAGAAGTGTTAAAACTGAAAAGATCAAACAGGTTTTCATATTAACAAAAATTAATGTTTCTGAAATAAAAGATTTAAATCTTTCTGAAAAACCTAAAAAATACACTTCAAGAGTTCAACAGAGAATGAACAAGAAAAAAGGTTACGGTTCTGGTTATGGTTTTCAAAAGAAACCAAACCATAACAGTAATCTCAAAAAGAAAGGTCTTGGTTTCAATTCTTCAGAAAATTATAAAAATCGGAAAACTTATAAACCAAAAACAAAATTTGTTTCAGGTGGTAGTTCAGAGGATGAACAGAAGAAACCGTTCTGGAAGCAGTCGAATCAAGAGTTTCTTGCTGAAATGAAGAAGAATGTGAGAAAATTTGCTGAAAGAGTTGACAGAAGAACCTGTTTCAAATGCCAAGAAGTTGGACACATAGCTTGGAATTGCCCCAAGACCAACTACCAAAAACCGGGAGTTTCTTCTAACTTTGAATTGAGAAAGACTCGTGTTGATAAAAAAGAACAATCTGTGAAAAGTGTTAAAAAGTTTGAAAATTTAAGTTCTGAAAAAGGTGAAAGTTCAAAACACTTTTACAAAAGAAGAGGTGATTTGAGTAAACAAAAATGGGTTGTAAAAACAGATAGTAGTTCTGACAATGAATCTGATTCCATAAAATCAGAGGAGTCTTTGGTTGAGAAAAAGGTTGTGAATTCTATTTCAGAGGTGAACGATGAGGATTTTCCTCCATTGTCAAAGGAAAATTTGATGAAGAAAGTGGGAAAGGTAGAGATCTCAAATCAATTCTTCGGTGATAAGGGAGAATTTGATGTTGAGAAGGCTTTCAATGGAAAAGTCAAGCATATTTTTGGTAAGATGGTTGACAGAAAGGTAAAAGGTGCCAAAGAGTTTTATAAATCAAAATGTTGGTGGGACAGATGTTTGCCACCAAAATCACCCAAGGCTGGTCAGGCTTCGGTGACAGCATTTTCACCATAAATACCTTACTTGCCGGAGCTCCCAGGTTGGTAAGTGTGGAGCAGGAATCGGCATCTTTCTTAGCAAATGATCCTACAAGTGGTAAAGTTGGTAAAGTACAGGTGGTATATTTAAATTGTTATATTTTGTTGTACAAATGGTTATGGTTGGTAAGTGAACCTGCAAGTGGTTAATCAAGGTCATTAAGTTGAACTTGATTGGACCATTCTTACAAGTGGTATTTTGGAGAACAATGTGATGAACCCCTAACCTACAAGTGGTAAAATTAACAAAACTTATTTTCCGGAAAAACCATTTGATTAAAACAAACTTAAGTGTTTTGAAATCACAATGGGAAAATAGTTTGTTGAAAGGGGGAGTTCTGATTGTTTATGCCAAGTGGATGGCGAATTGAAGCGATTTGATATCAGTTGTCACTTTATTGTACAGTTGGTTTTTCAAATTTCCTAAAATGTGTTTGCATTTTAGGGGAGTAAAAATTTTCAGAAAATCCAAAAACATTTGAAAATTTGAAAAATAAAAAAACATGATAAATTCAAAAATGAGTTTTGGTGTATGAAAAGAGGAAATGATAGTACATCAGTAGACAGTTACAATATGCTAAAGAAATGTAATGATTAAATAGTGTTAAACGGTCTCACTGATGATATGCCGATAGGTTTTTACACATTTAGTAAACTTTTTCGGGATATAAACTTAAATTCAAACTTGCTTATTTCGTGGGGAACACTACTTGGATATATAGGTAACCCCTGAAATCTCGTTTGAAAGGTCCCTCTTTCTGAGATACTAGGTCTTTATGCTCAGTGATATCTGGGGTATTATTCTGGGACTTCTGCTGAATGGAGGTTCTGACCTAGTCCTCGAATAATACTTTCCGCATGCTTGAAATATAGCGCCGCCCTCAGCATAAATGATAAGACAATAAAATTGCTAATCAATGCTGTTGTAAAAAAGATCCTCTAAAGGGGACACACCAAAAGTCGAGTCAAGATCTCTCTGCTGAACGGTAGTTCTGACCTGAGCTCTCATAAGACTGAATATTGAGATCTGGATACGGGAGTATATTCAAGAGGTGGGACACATGAATGAGTTTAAGTCCTTAATTCACCTAATTCGTATCCTGAATAAGTTGAAATTTGTGTGAAAATTTAAGTGGATCAGTATATCGGCAATCTAAGTGAATTGTTTAATTCTTAATGTGTAACTAAGCTCAACGGTACTTGTGACTTTTCAAGAACTGATATGATCCTCTAACACAAACTCACAAAAATATTGTATGTAAATATTTCTTTACTGCATTTCATTTCATTCAAAAATCCAAAAAGATTTTTGGTGTGTTCTAGCATAAAATTTTGAAAAATCCAAAAAGATTTTAGACAACTGATGTTGAAAAATTAATTTTCAAAATTCCGAGTGCTGAACATGACGAACAGGTTTGGGAAAGTTTGTTTGAAGATGTGTGAATGAAAATGATATATATTCAAGTGGTTCATATGAAATTGACATGACAAATCTTTTTGTTCGATACTTGAAAATGATATATACTCAAGTGGTTCATCTGAAATTGACATGATAAATCTTTTTGTTCGATACTTGAAAATGATGTATTTAGGGTTATGTCTTCAAGTGATTAGCAAAGTTTCTAAATTTGTTATATTCTATCTTTTATGAAACTTATGTTTTGGGTAGAGAATATGCAGGTGAGCCAGGTTGCGATACCTGAACCTGTGAAAGCCAGACTACGATCCCAGTACAAGTTGAGGGGGAGTCTGTTAGAGAAAGAGAGTCTGAAGATGCAAGAGCTAGGAGTTTGATCCTGAAAGATTAGCTGAAGAAAGTTTGAGTGAAGGAAGCCCAAAGACTGATAAAAACTGAAGATTGAGAAGACTCGACACTTAAGACTCCTCAACATCTGAGGGGGAGTCTGTTGGTGCATACATCTGTCGTCTTCGTCTTATATCGAGTCTTGGTTGCATTGCGGTTCTGAACTAGAATGATATCATCATCATTGATGATGACATCATAATAATGACATCATCATATGCAACAAAAGCTCACAAGAAACATTTCTGTTTGATTGGTCGTTTGAAAGGTTCCGTTTGAAAGGCATGGTTTGTTTGAAAGGTTCCGTTTGAGTTATCATGTTTAGTTTCAAACGGAAGTAGGTGACCCTATATATAGGCTTGTGTTCTTGTCATTTGTAACGGAATTCAGATTTGCTACCGAAGTGCTGCCGGTATTCCTTGTGGATGTAATCGTTGTTATTTCAATATACAAGAATATTAAAGTGATATTCAAGCTGTTTTCACATCCGTTTCTTTGTTTCCGCCTCTGAAACGGATTTGAGCTCTTCCGAACTAAAGGGATTTGTAACGAACCCCTTCTTAGGCGGAAGCACGAGGTGTGATCATGAAAGGTTCTCATTGCATACGAATGGTAAACATACTACATGCTCGTAAAAATAACTTCAAATGCCAATAACATTACGTAACTGAAAACATAGGTTAAGTTTGGAGTTTACATCACAGCATAAAACGTTGCCTGAAAAGTTTACAACATTATTCAAAGATAAACATAAACAACATCCAAGAGCAAGAGTATGACCGCGCGCACATCCACTTTAGTTACCTGAAATACATGTGAGTTTTTGGAAAATCGTCAACATAATGTTGGTGTGAATTCATGCAGTTTTTGTATTGAACGTTTGTATACTTTTTGTGAAAACATGGTATGTAATTTGTATAAATCAAGTATTTCTATAAGTATTGAGATTGTTAATGGGTTGCAAGGCCATTAACATGTGACACGACATAGGAAGCATCCAAACCATAGGCATTTTTCTAGTTATCGATTCACGACTGAGACACAAAAGCACTACTTGGTACTAGTTATCACCAAGAGTGTGGCTGCCCGAAAACCCATTAGATCTAACCTTTTGTTCTGCGGTCTTAGTATGTACACGATTAATGGTGCTTCTGGTACCCTATTTGTGACACGATTTAAAGTTTCATTCCTTAGTTTTTGTATCCAGCATACCATAACACATGTATTTTCCCCAAGTTTAAAAAGTATGTAAAAGATTAAAAGTGGGGACATGAACTCACTTTTCTGTAAACATTTAGTAACATGTACTTCACCCCCGAAGTTATAAAACTGAAAACAGTTAAAAGAAAAGGGGGAGCTGTTGGATCGTCGTGTGACCCTAACGAGTCAATCAGAAGAGTTTTTCATCATTACCAAAGGCGGAATCAATGATATCGATGTAATACAGCTTGAATTCCTCTAATTATCTTCCTTTTATTGATTCCAAAGCTTTTACAGATTGTTTGACAAACTGGCAGCACCTCGGCTCTGAATCGGAAACCCTTACAAATGACCAAGCACCTCAGCTATTTATAGTTGTGTTAATTTCGCTTGAAAGTGTCAATGACCATTTCACACGAAATTAGAATGTTTAATTTCGCTTGAAATGGCAAATGCCAATTTCATGCGAAATCACACAATGTCACACAAACCCTAGTTTCTAACCTGCTGAGCACTAGTTTATCCTATCTAGACACAAGACTCGATAAAGACGAAGTTAATAGACATTTGTACACCAACAGACTCCCCCTTGGATGTTGACGAAGTCTTCGGCGTCGAGTCTTTAGTCTTGATCTTTTTCCAATGTGTCTAACAGTGTATGCTTCCTTCAAATCTTCTCTTCTTCTATCAATAGCTAGCATGAATCACAAAATCTGAATCTTTAACAACCTTCAAGCTTCCCCTTGAATGAAGATCCAGGAACTGTATCTGACTTTTAAGACTTCAGACTCCCCCTATCAATTAGCTGGGATTTGCTATGTTGCTTTCATAAATTCAAACTTTTTACCGGCACAATCTCTACATTAATATAAGATTTATGATTATGACAATTTCAATTCAAACTTACCATTTGACTTCATTTGTTGGTTTTGTCAAAATTTAGAAATCCACTTAAGTATCCAGGTCCAAATTAATGACCCTGAGTACTTAATTTGTCTACCAAGTCCAACTTAATGACCTTGGTTGACCTGAGACAAAGCACACTGACATTTTGTACAAACTAGATCAAACAATTTTCTGAAATTTACAAGTTTCAAATTAATGAACTTGTTTTGACTTTTCAATTTCACAAGTTTAATATGTTAAGCTCCCAACTCATCTTCCAGCTCAGAAACTTCTAGCATCTGCTTCAATCTGCGAATCTGAAGATCAACTTTCCACTTTGGTTTGTCAAAAATAAAGCAGAAATATAAAATCTTTTTGGATTTTGAATAAAGTTTCTAGACTAGAAATGAATTACAGAAATAAAATGCAGTAAATGTAAACTATTTACAAACATATTTTTGGTGAGCGTGTTAGGGAATCATATCAGCTAATTCGACAAGTCACAAGTATCGTTAAGCTTTAATTTCATATGCAGAATTAAACAATTCACTTAGATTGTCGATATACTGATCCACTTAAATTCTCACACAAATTTCAATCTGTCCAGGATACGAATTAGATGTATTAATAACTTAAACTCATTCATGTGTCCCACCTCTTGAATATACTCCTGTATCCAAATCCCAATATTCAGTCTTACAGGTGAGTATACCACAGATGATATCTGTAAGGGGTTAAATGCGAGGGCCGTGAGAGCTCAGGTCAGAACTTCTGTTCAGCAGAAAGATGACGGCTTCGACTTTAAGTGGGTCCCCTTTAGAGGATCTTTTTTACAACAGCACATGATTAGCATTTTTCAATGTTTCATCATTTTTTATGCTGAGGTAGATGCTATATTTCAAGCAAGCAGTAGAGTATTATACGAGGACTAGGCCATTGCTTCCGCAAAATCAGAAGTCCCGGGATAATACCCCAGATATCACTGAGTATAAAGACTTAGTATCTCATAAAGAGGGATTTTTCAAACAAGATTTCAGGGGTTACCTATATATCTAAGTAGTGTTCCCCACGAAATAAGCAAGTAAAGATTTAGGTTTATATCCCGAACAAACCTACTAAATGTGTAAAAACCTATCGGCATATCATCAGCGAGACTGTTTAAAACTTTTAAACTTTACATATCTTTAGCATACCGTAACTGTCAAGCCAATGTACTATCATTTTCCCTTTTTACACAACTGTCAAGCCAATGTACCATTTTCTATTGTTTTTGAATTTTGAAAATATCTCATGTTTTTAGATTTTTGAAATTTTTTTCTGTTTTTGTATTTTCTGAAAATATAACCTACTCACCCTAAATACCAAAACAAGTAAAAAATCGACAAACCATTGCAGATCGCTTCTCAACATCATCTACAGTGGTACCTTCATCTATGCCAAGAATCTCCTCCGACACCGATAAAAGCTTCATACCATTCAATTTTAAAAGATATTGAAAAC
>JARYGA010010430.1:0-28007 GCA_030545235.1 Helianthus tuberosus | reverse complement strand
CTTAGGTCACTACCTGATAAATGGGACACAATTGCATTTGTGACTAGAAACTCTGTTGAGTTCAAAGATCTGACCCTGACCCAACTTCATGGTAGACTCCTAACTTATGAAAGGGAATTGAACCAGAAAAAGAAGTTGCAAGAGTCTGGTAAAGCCACTGATGATTACCCATTCGGTAGCACAGCTCTTCTGGGTCAGGAAGAATCTGGTGGCAGTAGTAAGGAACAGGGTTATGATCATTTCATTGATATAACAGCTGGGGGTAACTTTACCAACCCTGATTCTCACTCTGCAAACTATGCTTTCACTGCAAACACTGAAAACCAGATGTCAGATAATCTGTGCTTTGAACTCAATGATTTACAACACTTTGATCCCACTGACTTAGAAGAGATGGACATCCTGCACCAACTGGCTTTGCTCAGTGTTAGAACTAGCAAATTCTTCAAAAGAACAGGGCGGAAATTCCCAGGTTTACATGGGAATCTAAGGGTTGGGTTGGATAAATCGAAAATCAAGTGTTACAAGTGTAATAGGTTGGGACATTTCGCTAGGGAATGCAGGAGTCAAACTACTGGTCCTATAATCACTCACCCTAGCTCAAATCCTAGACCTCAAAATCAAGGCACTGTGCACTATGCCCAATATACCCCTGCAGCTCATGTTAACGCTGCACATTATGCTGCTGCCCCTGTGCCAGTGCACTATGTTCAAACTACTGTTCCACAAATTCAATACGTACAAACCCCTGTTCCCCAGGCACAAGTGCAATCTGCTGCACCACAAACTGCTGCTCCAGCAGTGGTACAACCAGATCAACAAAGTTTTTTCACTCAAGGCTTTGTTGACTGGAGTAGCATGCCTGATGAGCTTAGTGATGAAAATTTTGCACTCTATGCTTCTAATGAACCTTCTAATGATGAATTTTGTTTGATGGCATTAGAGTCAATACCAGAGGGGATTGAAACTGAAGGTGAACAGCTAAGTGATGAAACAGTGGATGAGGTGACTGAAGCAGTTGTTAATGTAGTTGCTGGTGAATTGCTGCTGGGAGAAAATTCAGAAACCATGATTGAACCACTGACAGACCCATGGTCCAAAGAGGACAAAGAAGAAGAGAAAAATGAGAAAGCAGGTGAGAAAGAAGAAAGAGCTGATGATGAAGAAAATCATCAATGTGATTGTGCTATGATGGCTGCTGCCAAGGTATCACCTCAAGTTCTTGAAAAACTGTGTTCTGACAATTGCATTATTGCTTTTGCTAACATCAAAGAGGTAAATGAAAACCTTCGGGATAAAATCTTAACTGATGAAGTCAAATTTGAAAGGTCTTTAAAAGAACTTAAAAACAAATTGACTGAAAAGGAAAAAGAGATCAGCAGTCTGAAAGAAGAACAAAGCATAACCAAAACTCAACTCCAAACTATTGTAGAAAAATACCAAGTTTGCAAAAAGGAGTTGGAGTCCACCCAGATCACCTGTGAAAGATGGGTGGAATCATGCAAAGGGTATGAGGTTATGCTTGAAAAACAGATAAAAAGCAATGTGAAATTTGGTGTTGGTTATAGAAAACATGATGATGAAAACACTGCTTTTGGAAAATCTGTTCAAACCACTGATGTAACCACTGAGTTCATCCCCACAAACAAGAAAGGCCAAGAAGTGAAATCACTGATAAACTTGGTAACAAAATCACACTTGACAGACCAATGGGGTCCTCTACTTTTGAGGAGCTTGAAGATTATCAGTTTAAACCAAAATGGTCTGATGAGTGTGATATTCTTGAAAATTTCAAGCCCATGGACTTTACATCAACTGATGGTGTTAAAGCTCCAAAAGCTAAAGTCATACCTCTCAAGGACATCCCAACAGAGGTTAAAACCTCTGCTGCAAAGGAGTCCGAAAAAAGAAAGAAGAAAGAAAAGATCAATAACTTGTTTTGTGAATTCTGTGAGAAAAGGAATCATCTAACAAAAGACATTTTCCATTTAAAAGCTTATGATTTGAACAAAACAAGTGTCATTGTTTCAGCTGAAAGCTGCATTGTTTGTGGAAAAACAAACCACAAAACTCAAGCATGTGTGTATCTCAAAAACTTTGATGTGAAAAAGAATGAGTACACTGCTAAAACATCCTTGAGTCCATCAACATCATCTGTCAAATTCACCAAGAACCAACCACTGTTTGTGCCAGTTCAAACAGTTGTCACAAAACAGCTGAACCAAACATCTGTCAAAAGAGATGTTCAGGTTACTGATGCACCCCCTGCCAATCAGTTCAGAAAAGGCAAGGAAAAACAGTCTTACCAAAGGATTCCACACGTTTATGAGGCCTACAAAAGGCCCTCTAAACCTAAAGTGAACAGGCATCCTTTTGGGTACCAACAGGTGATTGGTCAAGACCCCCAATAGTGGTTAGCAAGAAACAGTACTAAAACTGTCCAAACCCCTGACCTAACCACTGTCCATCAATCTGTATCCATCCCAGACACTGTTGAGACCTCATCCAAAGCCCTGTTGGCTTTGGAGACCCTAATGAACTAATCCTTTTACTTCATGTGCAGGTTGCATGCTTTGATAGTCTTTGGTATGTAGATAGTGGAGGCTCCAGGCACATGACAGGAAGTAAAGCCCTCCTCAAAGACTTTAAAATCCATGGAGGGGTGATATATCCTTTGGGAATAATAGTAAAGGGAAAGTTCT
Source organism: Helianthus tuberosus (assembly GCA_030545235.1). Classification (NCBI taxonomy): domain Eukaryota; kingdom Viridiplantae; phylum Streptophyta; class Magnoliopsida; order Asterales; family Asteraceae; genus Helianthus; species Helianthus tuberosus. The sequence goes on along the minus strand of JARYGA010010430.1, from coordinate 25,305 downwards.
GGGGTCTAGTACAGTGCAGTCTGGAAGTGTAAAATTTGAAAATGTCAATCTGATAGACAATCTAAAATTCAACCTTCTGAGTGTGTCTCAAATGAGTGACAAAGGGTTTGGGTCATTCTTCACAAAAGATTGTTGTAGGATTGTTGGACCAGAAATGGTCAAAAAGATTGAAGCAATAATCAAAACTGGTCAAACTAAACTTGTTGCTCAAAGAAGTGGCAATGTTTATGTTGTTGATATGTCTAAAGAATGTCCCAGAGCTGATGCCTGTCTGTTCTCAGCTGCCTCTAACAAAGAGACAGAACTTTGGCACAGAAGGCTGGGGCACACAAATCTTAAGACAATCACTGAAATTTCAAAAAATGGTTTGGTGAGAGGCCTACCACAAAAATTGTTTTCATGTTCTGAACATTGCATTTCCTGTTTAAAAGGAAAGCATCATAAAAGTTCTTATAAGTCCATTGAAGAGTCCAAAACAACCCAGTGTTTGCAAATGCTACACATGGATTTGTTTGGCCCAGTTCAAGTCATGAGCCTCAAGAAGAAAAGATATTGTTTGGTTATTGTTGATGACTTTTCTAGGTTTACATGGACTTTCTTTTTACACTCAAAAGATGAGACTGCAGGCATTTTGCAAGACTTTGTGATACAGGTTGAAAAGCAATTTGACCTTCCAGTAAAAGTCTTCAGGAGTGACAATGGCACAGAATTCAAAAATAAGGAGTTGGATGCCTTCTGTGTGAAGAAAGGGATTGTAAGGCAGTAGAGCATCCCTAGAACACCAGAGCAGAATGGGGTAGTGGAAAGGAAGAACAGAACTTTGATTGAGGCTGCCAGAACCATGCTTGCTGATTCAGGTTTGCCATTAACTTTCTGGGCAAAGGCAGTAAACACTGCTTGCTATGTCCAGAACAGAGTTTTAATAAACCCCAGGCACAAAAAGACTGCTTATGAAATTCTGTATAAAATCAAACCACTGATCTCATACTTCAAAGTGTTTGGCTGCCCATGCTTTATTTTGAACTTAAAAGATTCCATTTCAAAATTTGCAGCCAAAATTGATTGTGGTTATCATCTGGGATACTCAACCACTGCCAAGGCCTACAAAGTGTTTAATACACGGACCAAGGCAGTGGAGGAGACTTTGAATGTAAAGTTCAATGAACTTTCATCAATGAAAATCCCAGCAAATCCTGCAGATCTGTTTGATCTTGATAAATTCACTTTTGAAAATACTGCTGTCAAGACTAACAGTGCAGGTCCATCAAAGGATTCAACACTAGACTATGGGTATGAAATCATCATTCCTCAAAAGTCTGTCAAAATGGGAAGAGCATTAGATGTTCAAAACAGCTGTCAAAGCTCAATCACTGCTACCTCAACAGTTGTTGACCAAAGTAGTTCATCAACCACTGCTTCCACATCTTCAAACACTGCTGACAAAAGTCCCCAAACAGTGGATAAAAGTCAGCATGTGTCCACTTCATTACCTCCAATTCCACCACCTTTTGAAGCCACTGCTGGACCATCAAAGTCCCCAGCAGTGGTTAGCTCAGATGATACACATTTGCAGCCTTCACCAACAAATGCCATCATCCTATACCAAGGAGATTTAATCTACTTGAGGTCTCATCCACCTGATCAAATTATTGGCAACATCAATGAAGGGGTGCTCACAAGAAGCCAAACCCAAAACATTTGTCTTTTTGCTGGTTTTCTGTCACTCCATCAGCCAGTCAAGTACCAAGAGGCACTGAAAGACAACAGCTGGGTAGAAGCCATGCAAGAGGAGCTCCAACAGTTTAAAAGACAACAAGTATGGGAACTTGTACCACTGCCAGAAGAGTTTAGTCCCATTGGCACAAAGTGGGTCTTCAAGAACAAAACTGATGAAAGGGGTATTGTTGTCAAGAATAAAGCCAGGCTTGTGGTTCAAGGTTACAGACAGGAAGAGGGGATTGATTATGATGAAACATTCGCCCCTGTTGCAAGATTAGAAGCCATTAGACTGTTCCTGGCCTTTGCTGTCAACCACAACATGAAGGTGTTTCAAATGGATATCAAAAGTGCTTTCCTCTATGGTACAATTCAAGAAGAGGTGTATGTCTGTCAACCTCCAGGTTTTGAGGATCCATTTTATCCAGATCATGTCTACAGGTGTTGTATGGCTTGAAACAAGCACCTAGAGCCTGGTATGAAACTCTTTCCACCTTTCTACTCTCAAATGGTTTCAAAAGAGGTACCATTGATAAAACACTGTTTTTAAAATGGAGAGGGAAGGATTTAATGATTATCCAAATTTATGTGGATGACATTATTTTTAGAAGCACATGTAACAAAATGTGTGAAGAGTTTAGAGAACTCATGACAGCTGAGTTTGAAATGAGTGCAATGGGTGAGTTGCAATGCTTTCTTGGTCTCCAAGTTCAGCAAATGCAAAATGGTACTTTCATTCATCAGAGCAAATATGCAAAAGAACTTTTAAACAAATTTGATATGAATGATTGTAAACCATGCAGCACACCCATGGCAACAAATAAGCTTGTCATGTCTGATGAAAAGGATGAGCTGATTGACCAAACTCTATATAGAAGCATGATTGGGTCTTTGTTGTACCTAACTGCATCTAGGCCAGACATCATGTTTGCAACATGTGTTTGTGCAAGAAGTCAATCAGCCCCTAGAAAATCCAACCTTATTGCTGTAAAAAGGATATTCAGATACATAAAAAGTGCTCCCACACTTGGTATCTGGTATCCAGCTAATGGGAATATCAAGCTTTCAGGATTTTCAGACAGTGACTTTGCTAGATGTAACACCACAAGGAAGTCCACATCAGGAGGGTGCCAGTTTCTAGGTGATTGCTTAGTTTCATGGCAAAGCAAAAAGCAAGCAGCTGTTTCAACATCCACTGCTGAAGCTGAATACATTGCTGCTGCAAGCTGTACAGCCCAACTCCTGTGGCTTGAAAATCAGTTGCTGGATTTTGGTATCACCGCCCTAAAGACACCACTCATGTTGGATAGCCAGGCAGCAGAAAATATCATCAAAAATTCAGTTTCCCATTCAACCACCAAACACATCGACATCAGACATCACTTTGTGAGGGATTGCTATGAAAAAAGTTTGATTTCTCTGCATCATGTTCCAACTAAAGACCAGCTGGCAGATGTGCTCACAAAAGCACTAGACACAGCCACTTTTGAAAGCTTGGTCTCTAGGATTGGCATGCTAAACATGGAATAACAAGCAAAATCTTGTTTTTCTATGCATCAATGCATTAAAATGTTTTCAGAAAATCAAAAATCCATCCTTAAAAATAGATAAAAATGAAGTTTTCATTAAAATCCTTAAAAGTCTGTCATAACCACTGTTTGTTCAAAAGTCTGCTCTACTTCAAAAGTCTGTCCACTGCTGAAAGCCAACCTCTGTTCTCTCATGATAAACTCTGTTGTTCAAAAGCAGTGTTGTAACACCCCAAAATATGCAAATTATTTATGTTACCTAAAAAGTCTAGTCATGTTATATTTAACCTAGTTAAGTATTTATGTTAGTAACTTGATTAGAAGGAAGGTTATATGACAAATAAACAATCCAAGTAATTAGAGGGACCAAACTTGTTAAAAAGGATGGAAGTTTTAATTAAAACAAATAAAAGGAAAAGGAAAAACACAAACACCCATTCTGGTGTGTTCGTATGGATCGACCAGGAGCAGGAGACCAAGAAGAAACCCTAGTTTTCAGAAAATCACAAGATTAGGAAGGAATTAAGGGCCTAAACTGATGCATGAACTCAAATCTTTAACCATCTAAGCTTGTTCAACACAAGGTATGTCGAAAATTCTGATTTGGTGTGTTGTAGAAAGTGGGTTTTAACCCAATCATGAATCTATGTGGAAATCTTGTGTAATTGTGAGTTAGGAATTCACAATAGAATGAGAAGTTTGCTTAATTTCGATTGTTTAGGCAATTTAGGGTTTATACCCATTGTTGTAGGAATATGATGAACATGATGATTTAAATGATATGCTCATAGATATGAATTGATACATAATCAGTGTGTGATAGAGAAATTAGTTAAGTTAATGTAGGGTGAAAGAAAGATATGAATATGATTGCTTCTTGTTAAACTAGAAAAAGGGACAAGTAGAACTATGCTATGAACACTTGTATCTTGAGCATTGTTGATATTGTGCACACCAAGTGTTTGATGAAATGTCTAAAAGACAATAATGAGTGAAATTGTATGCAAGTAATAGGTAAACAGATATAGTTCATGTGAAGATTATGTAGGGGGCGATGTGGAGTATGCTTTATGTTTGTTGAATAGATTAATGAAGGTCATATGTGAGATGTGAATTTAATAGGGTTGTTCATATGTATACGCATGTATGCTAATGAGAATGTGAATGTAATGACATGAATGTATAGGAATCATGTCAAGATGGTTGAGAGCGTGGAAGGCTAACGGGCTAAGAAGACTCAAGTAAGCGAACGCAAACACAGGCACGCAAGGTAAGTGAACTCCGAACTTACCCTTTTGTTTGGTAATGTATTTAACGGTAATTTATTTAATGTAATGTAAGAAGATATGAATCGATGTTGTTACTAAGGTATGTTTTAGTGGAATGAGTCGGAATTGGTTAAGAGAGAGATTCGATTAAGTTGTTCGGGTAAGAAAGGGAAGCTAATGATACTAACCGTGTTTCTATTGAGAACTAATGTGAAGTATAGGCATCTTAACAATGGAAGTGATGGTTGACTCCGCTATCCGATGCAAGTGATCAAATGGATGGATGAAAGGGCTAGTACAAGAGAAAGCATGATATGTTAACGCCTTATTATACATGTGTTAAGATTTTGTATTATGTCACCGGTTACTAATGATGTGATTGAATGTGGTGGCTGCAGGTTGTACAGGTTTATGATGTTTCATAAAGAAGTGTACGCGGTTGAAGATCGAGTCAACGCATGGATTGTACGTGGGTGTGAATGTGGTCACTTAATTTTATATAAGTATGTTAGCTTTTAATTAATTTATAAAAAGGGATTAATGTATTTAAGTGAAAGAATGTATATAATGAAAGAAATTTTTTTAAAGTTTGTATTTCCGCTGCAATTCTCGATTATAACGTGTTAGGGCGTTACAAGTGTCTTATCTACTGATATGCTATCCACTGATAGTGAAAATCATCCACTGCTTCCATTTTACCGTTGTAACCACTACCTTCATCAGTAACTTTCATAAAAGTATTGTCCTTCATTTCTTCAGAGTTTGGCATGTGGGCAGTACATAGTGGTCAGTACTTTTGTAACCGCTGCCACGTCAGCCTTCACTTTTTCCTCTATAAAACCCCCACTTCACACCAAAAACAGGGTTTTACTGTCGAATTGAATTCTCAAAAATTCTCTTCTCAAAGCAGTTTTTCTTCACATTTTTTCACATATTTTTTCGATCATCATCTCCAAAATGACAAAATCGAAGCCATCTGCAAAACCCACTTCCAAATCATCGTCGAAAGCGGCCTCTCAAAAGGTCAATACCACTGAAATCCCACACAAACCATCTCACAATCTTCTGGGTCTTCTCACAAAACCCGGCACCACGGATGCTTTCGACTCCATCATTGCCAAAATGGCTAAATCAAAGTACAAAACTTTGTTAATAGCCGATGCACCAATTTACTTGACAACCCAAATGGAATTTTGGAAGAATGCAACCCTTGAAACACAAGGAGACGCTGTAATAGCCATTAACTCTACTCTAAAGGGAAAACCTGTCAAGATTACACCACAGTCAATTTCAGAGGTCTTTCAACTCGAGGATCAGCAAGGTAAAATTTATTTCCCTAAAAACGAGTTGAAAATTGACTTCATTGAGAGAGGGTATGCAGACACAATGATAAAGAAAGCTACCTTACAAAAAGGTTTCTTTCCTTCTGCAACAAGATTTTTTATTCCATACCCTCCTAATGTGTGTTTCAAACAAAACCACTTCTTTTAATGAAATACCATTAAAGATTCAAAATCTGGGATATGCTATTCTTCAAGAAGAAAATTTTAATTATTCCCGGGAAATCTTTAATGATTTGGTTAATAATGTTGAAACAAAATCATTCCTACTGTTTCCAAGGTTTCTAAGTTATTATTTTGAAAAGAAATTCAGTAAGAATGATATTGCTGTAATAAACCAAGGTGATTATATTCAAATAAACAGTTTAACTACTGAAACTTTTTCAAGAATGTTAACACCTTGCAAAACACAAGCAGAGGTGCCTGAGCAGATTTTAGCAGCTACCACTGCTCCTCAGGTATCTGCTGCTGAGCCCACTGCTCAAGGTGATCAAAGCAGCAGAACAACTGCTTTGAAACCCACACCTAAAATCACCAAAAAGCCAACAAAAAGAAAAACACAAAAACCCCCCAAACCCATCAAAAAGGCATCTCTGGAGGATGAGATACCAGAGCTACTGCCAGTGACAACACAAAAGTCACAAGAAACCACTGCTGCTACTTCCTCACAGCAGTTGGTACAAATATCTCAACCCATAGCCGAAACCCCTCCTGCTTCTTCACAAAAAGAACAGGATGTACAAATTGGGACACCACATCATGATGCTCTGGAAGCATTTGTTTCCATCATCCACAGCTCAATTCCCGGGGCAAATCCTCTTTCTACACCACACATCACATCCACAATTCCCACGCCCACTAAACTTCTGTTGGATGCAATTGATTTGAACCAGGCACTAACCAGTCCTTCTCAATCACCCATTAATGAGAATATACCTCAACAAATGACTGGGTCTGATGTATCAATCCTTGCTAACCCACCAACACAACCTGAGGAGGTTACACCCCTTGAGTTACATGTAACTCTTGGTGGTAGTCCAAGTGAAGCAGCCACTACAACTGTTGAACCCACTGGTTTACAGTTGGACAGTGGTTACATTAATAAGACTTCCTTGGAGGCAATTCCTTACATAGCACCTCTGCCAACCACCAGTGGATTTATTTATCCTACTGGCAACATCAAAAGGTTGTCAAGTGTTGAGGGAAGAAGACCCCAGTACCAAGAAAAAGGGGCATCAGTGGTTAGTGTTTGGAGTACACTCCCTACCTCAACCACTGATAAAACCACTAATAGTGGGAAATCAGCTGATCCCATTAAATTGGGTGATGATTTAAAATATCAGGATTTGACGGAACGAATTGAAAAGTTGGATACATCTGTTGCAGATCTTAAAAATATGCTACAACAGGTGTTGAAAACACAAAAGATGCAATCCACTGTTGTTCCATCTCAAGCACCTGCTCCACCACAAGCTTTTGCTACAAATGAGCTTTGGAACCTTTTCCAACCTTTTCTCCAACAACAAAAAGAAATGGCTGATCAGCAACATGAACTTCATGTCCAAAAGCTGAGAAACATTATGGAGTCTAGGTACAAGAACACTCAAGCAGATATTAAGGCAATCAAGGCCCATTTATTGGAAACCACTGGCACTGCTCCTCCAACAGTACTTTTCATTGATCAACTCCCAGAAGATAATGCCAAAAAGGGGGAGAAAATTCAGGAGTGGAAGAAGAAAGGAATAGATGATGGTCTGTACATTGAACCTGAAAAGGATGCTATGACCAGAAAAATTCCATTACCAGATGGTAGTAAAAAGGTTGATGCTACCCAAGAAGCACTTGATGAAGGAGTAGTAAGTGTAAAGAGGGATAGAATGGCAAAGGATATTTCAAGATGGAATGAGGAGAAAAGAGCTTTCATGGAACTGTATGTGCAGGGTTGTTCTGGATCAAACGATACTAAAAATCCTAAGACAAAAAGGAAACCTAAGTCCATCCCATCCAGATTTCCAAAGCCTCCAAAACCACCATCCAAAAGCCATCAGCATCAAACCTCCACCCAAACAGCTGCTGTATCAACTACTGCTGGTACTTCAGTTGTTTCAACATCTGTTATCACTTCAACACACACCACTTCAACACACACCACAGCCACTGCCTTACCACCACTACCATCACCACCAAAAACAAACTCACCGCCACTTTCTCCTGCCAAAAAGCAGAAGACAACAGATGTTACAACATCTGTTGTAATGACAACAGTGGTTGGGACACCAGTTGTTTCAACAGTTGTTAGTCAAACACAAACCACTGCCACACAATCTACCACCACTGATCCACCCAAAACATCATCTGCCTCTTCTAAAACAAAAAGGAGAAGAATTTACATACCAGATGATGATTCACCATCACCACCACCAACATCTTCAACATCTATGTCACTTGTTACTATACCCAAACCTATTCCTCTCTCTTCAGCACCAGTACAACACGCAATCTCTGTCATTACTCCTGTAGGTGTCCAATTTCCTCTAGAACTTGAAGCAGTTAGAGAAGAGATAAAATCCTTCTACTATGAGGAAAACCCTTCAAAAAGGAAGTTGCCATCAGTTAAAGGATATCCAAGGCCAAACAACATTGAAGAATACTTAAAAGTCAAAGCTAAACAGGCAGAATATATCTCTAAAAGAAATGCACAAGGAAAATCTGACAGAGAAATCCATCAGAACTACCAATTCTTACTCACACAAGTCAGATCCTTGGAGCAATTTGCAAAGAATGTATGTCAACAAATCTCAGAAAGAGCAGATGAAACTCTAAGAGAAGACTACATTGAAAGCATCATGGCAACAAAGAAATACAAGGGAGATAAGCACATGTACAAAGAGTGGACCATTCCTGAGCTTGAGCAAGAAGTAGCCAGGATTCAAGAAATGACAAAGAATAAGGTCAAACACACTCCTCCAGATTGGTCAAAGTACAAAAAGAATGTGCCTGACAAATCACTTGAGCTGAAGAGAATGAAAGAGGAGTTAGTTACTGCTGACTATGGGTCTAAGCACCAAGTGTCAAGATGGAAAGAAGATGTAGTCAGGGCCACTTACAGAAGATTGGATGAACTGAGAAAGAAAGATCCTACATTTCCTAAAAGGCCTGACTATTCTAAAGCAGAGGTCTCAAAAAGACCACCAAAGCTGCAAGTCAAAAGAACCACTGCTCCAGCTGGCGCTGCCATCTACAAAAGAAGGAGCCAAAACTAGTCAAGTGCTGAAACAATTCAAGATCTAAAAGCTGGAAATGCTATTGTAAAAGCAGGCATTAAATTAATGATAAAAGAAGATCTTGAATTGGAACAATCTGCAAGTACTGCTCAGCCAGTCATGAATAGGCCAGCCTCACCAAATACCTCTGCAAATAAACATCTCCCAAGAAACCCACCAGACTCAAAAATACAAAAGTGGGAAACTGACAAACTGACCTACGTATTGACTTTGCTCAGGTCTGGTGGAGAAGTGAAGAAAATATCAAGGGAACAAGCTCTTGGCCTGAGTCTTGAAGATTTGCAGGATCTCCTTGATCTTCCACTTAGCAGGGATGATGAAGACACAGATGCCCTAGACTTTGAACTACAATTTAAAGGTCAGATAAGGGAACTGCTGATGAGGCAATAAAGAATTCCACAATAATGAAGAGTTTTGGCATTATCTGTTCCAGGGGGAGATTGTTGGGGATTGAACCCTACCAGAGGAACAGATAATTAAAGCCAAAACTAGGTCAGAGTAGTGGATCCAGAATAAGCAGATGTTACATACAAGTCTCTCCCCTTGAAAGTGATTTCAACATCTGCTGACCTTCTATCTACTGATTATGCAAACTACTGACTCACAACAGCTGCTCTAGTAAAGACCTGATGATAGAACTAAAGTCCTGCTGCTCAATCTACTGCCTTGGTTCAAGCACTGTTGATCCGGACAAGTACTGTTGGGTTCACAGCAGTGGAAGGATGCAGCAGTTGATTAAGTATTTTATGTAATGAAATGTAATAGCAGTAGTTAGTAAAGCAGTGTTTGTATATATCAGAGGTTAGAGTTTGTTAGGAGGTTAGATGTCACTTTCATGGTGACGTCAGCTTAAGATGCTCAGTGGTTTGCTAGTGCCTATAAATAGAACAGTGCTCTATACTGTTCTATTAGCTCTTTGCAACACCGTCTTCTTTGCACGAACAAACACTGAGCTCTGGCTGAGGGGGAGTTTGTATTCAAGCATTACTTTGTAATCGTTGTTGAAATTAAATTCAATCATTCGGTTCTTTGTTGAAAATGTCTTGATCAAAGCAATACTCTCGTTTGATTGTATGCAAAGTTTGTTTCCATATTAATTCCGCTGCACAACTCATCCATTTCCATTTTAATTCAAACAGAAAATACAATCAAAACCAAACTCAGATCCAACAACTTTAATGAAAAATGAATGTTGAGTGACCTGATTGGAACACATTTGAAACTTGAGTGACCTAATTAGAACACTTTAAAAACTTGGTTACTATTCTACAAAGTTATCCCCAATAATTAACACATACATATAAAAGAACTAGGTTTTTACCCGGGATTGCTTCCCGGGCTCGGGAAACTTAGTTATATCAATTATTATTTGTTATTAATACGACCTCATTACATCAAGCATCTCATTGGATTCAACAACAATGTCTTCACATCACCGGATTAGATCATAAATTACCCATATTAGAGGTCAAACAAAAGCACAACAGGGCCACATGAATAACATCATTTCCAATTTTACTTCAATGCACTTAGATGATCGGGTGATTTGGGATTTTGTAAAAATGTTTGTTCTTGTACTTCTTAACAAAATTACATAGAATTCAAGAAAACAAAACAATGACTTAAAGAACTATACTTTAACACCCAATCTGATCGAGCAAACAGATGTTGACTAACAGTCAAACAGTTGTTCACCAAAAGTGAAACAGATGTTCAACCAGATCCACTGTCTTCTTATATTTTAGAACTGTTTTCCTCTTCAAAACACTGCTCAACCTAACATGGGTTTCCATGAACTGTTGACCTAAAGTCAAACAGATGTTAAAACCACTGTTTGAGTTATTCAAACGTCTGTTGAATACAAAATGAGATGTTGACCAAAAGTCAAACAGATGTTGACCAAAAGTCAAACCGAGTATACTGTCTTTAGCTTACATCTCCGCATTGTTTCCGTTAGACATGGACCTAATAATTTACATGTACATATATAGTTTTAGAATCACAACTTCAAAACTAAACAAACAAGTCTAGTATCAGTTTCGAAAAGCAAAGAACTACAACCCAAAAACTTGGTTCAATGTATCCTTCTGCATTTGCCTTCTTCAACCCATGAACATTCATCCGAACATAAAAAGCTTTTTACCTTTCACAAAGTTAAGTGTAAATGCTTGACCTGGAGCCATGCCTTTATCTCTCACAAACTTTCTCATTCCTTGCAGATAATATCTTGGTTGACCTCGAGATGAACCTATAGCAGCTTGAATATTCCAAACATCACCTGCCACGTCCACAATCTTCAAACCCATCTTACGATTCAGTCCAAGATCTTCAGCCTATTTTTTAAAAAGGAGCTGTAACAAACAACGAACAATTCAATAAACAAAGAATTAACACATCTTTAAAATCTGACTAAAGTATTATATATTAGTAAACTCATCATCACAAACTTACAAAATGACCGTCCACACGGAAAGAAATAGGTACGATCTGATTATCTTCATTCACAACGACCATACCACCTTCATTGACATTAACGATGTCCTGTACAGCTTCAGTATCTGAACTCAAGACAATCTCTTCTATCACCTTTTCTTTAACAACAGCACAAACCTCCGGTGGAAGCACTAAATCACAAGTAGCACAATTGAAAACCGTGATATGAAAAGTCTGAAGATCTATCATCTCAAAGACAATGAGATGATCAGCAGTTAATGACAACTCATTCTTTATCTCCTTCCATCCGGTAATTATGTGAAGTTCATTGTTGATATCTTCCATCCCTACAGACCAGTTCTGGTTTTCAGATCCTTTAATAAGAACCGGATATGAAGGAATAGTGTTTAACATCTTGTGATGAACAAAAGAACGATTAATACTCTACAATCAGAATAAAACACATTATATAGTACATTAGTAAAAATATATCAGAAAATTAAGTAAACAAATAAAACACAACAATTAAACAACTGTATCTCCAAAAGAATTACATGATGAATAATATTCGAAGTTACATACCACATAATCTTCGTTACCAGATGGTTTGTAGTAAAACTCTTCACAAGGAGCAAGAGCAATGTCTTGATAAAAATACAATATTCTGAAACTTTCTAATGCTTCTTCATAATGAAATATCAACCATGAATCTGAAGGTATTTTCAAATTGTCTACCAACTGACACCAACCATTATAGAAATAATATATGTCATTGCTTAGAGGATAGATCTTGACTTTAAAAACATTTCCAGTTGTGGTCCGGATCTTTGTATTTCCAATTGGATAATTAAACTGTTGAATCCAATTTTGATACTGTTTTGGCAAAATCTAAGCATAAATAAAAGAAACACTTTTATTGCTAAATATCATACCAAAAAATTAAAATTAAGTGTTAAACTAAGATCGGATAAAATTACTAACCAAACATTTCCTTTTACTGTCTTCAAGGTAACACGGAAATCCATAAATCATTCTCACGTAAAACTGTAACAGTATCAATCATATAGAATCAAAATCAATAACATTAAGAAACAAATGAATACAATCCATTAAGGTATGCAATACATCTAAATAAAAGATGATACAACTAATATATATCAAAATAACAATAGACAACATCGAAAAGGTGAGAATACATGTCATTTCTTATCATATCGAAATATATATATTTTTTACAGCAAATCATATAATTAAAACTTAAAACCTACTTTTTCGATTAAGTATCACAAATAGACATGGAGGATCATCAGCTGAATAAATTGTATAGAAAAACAGGATAGTGACTTGTGTCTATTCCAAACAAAAACTTAAAAACAATATACCAACTACTAAGTAAAATAAGTTCAACTTTTCAAATACACATGAGAATACATCAGTTAAAATCAGGAATTTATATTATACTTCAGAATAACATCGTTACATGAACAACTTTATAAACAACTTTACAAATAAACGTGACAATACATTAGTAAAGATTGAAATTTTATATCATACATCAGAATCACATCAACAACTTTATAAATAACTTTACAAATACAAATGAGAATACAACAGTAAAGATCGATATTTTATATCATAAATCAGAATAAGATAAATACATGAGCAAAGTGAAATCCAATAAAATCAACAATGGATAAGACAAATGTTAGATAAACGAAATGCAGATCACTTTTTTTAGAATCATATATGTCTATCATAACATGCATAATAACTACATAGTAATCGGATATACAAAAAAATTAGGACTATCAGAAATTGTTCCAGTATAAGCCGCAACAATAAACGCACTCATAACCAACAATGGATTAAAAGAAAACATGGAGACACATGAATACACCACCGTCGATTACAACTTCTTCATTAATCTAGCAAGAACCATAATCGGCTATGGAATTCAAAACTAAAAGAATAAACATGAAAAAATACAAAACAAATCAGATTATTTAACAATACCTTTATTATTATACAAGATGATAGTGATGAAGATCGGAAGAAATCGAAGAAGATGACAGAGTTTCTTGGAGAAAGTGTGGAAAGAAACGTGGAGAGAGAAACGAACCGAGATTTTGTGAGGATCTTTAAAAAGTTAGAAGGTTTAAAAATATCCCATGTAACCGGGTCGGATCACCCCATTTAGTTTTTCGTCAACATCTGTTTGACTTTTGGTCAACACCAGTTTGAGTTTTGGTCAACATCTCATTTAGTATTCAACAGAAATTTGAATAACTCAATCAGTGGTTTGAAAATCTGTTTGACTTTTAGTCAACAGTTGGATGGAAACCCATGTTAGATTGAACAGTGTTTTGAACAGATGTTTAAACATCTCTTTAGACTTAAATAGATGTTAGGGCTTAAACATATGTTTGGCGTTCTATATCAGTTGTTTGGAATTAAACAGATGTTTGACCTTAAACAGATGTTTGGCCATAAACAGATGTTTGGCAATAAACAGATGTTTAGCCTTAAACAAATGTTTGAAGTTAAACAGATGTTTGCCCATATAGAGATATTTGGCCTGAAACCAAGCATCTGCTTAAGGTCAACATCTGTTTCATTATTCGCCAACATCTGTTTGACTTGTGGTCCACATCTGTTAACATATAAACACTATTAACATAAATTACAAATAATTAGCTAATAGACGGCACACAATTAGCATCTTAAATCATCAAGACCCTTAACAATTTGACCATATGATTTAATCGTGTGTTTTTATCTTAGATGGGACAACTCGAAAAGAAAATTCACTAAATGGATAACATATTAAATGGGTCAAAAAAAGCTCAAAGTGTATTTTACTGCAAATCAGGATTACCAAAAATGCCAACAGTCAAGTCAACCATGTTTCTTTCACCTTTGACTTTCAAAGTCAAATCAGTTACTTACCAAATTCACAAATACATAAAATTTCTTATATAACCGCAAACATTAACACACCTAATAATCTTAACTCTGCTATAAACTGTAAAACACAAACCCAAATATCACATTTCCCTTGTAGTATTAAAGAATTCACACCAATTCAACAAAAATTACAAAAATAGACATTCTTATACAATAACTTTCCAATACAGACAACCCTATTCAACCTTCACCAAAGTAGTCAGGCTCATTTCCATCAATGATGTCTATATTGTGAATCTTTATTGCCTCATCAATAATTCTATGACTTGCCCTTTGAATTGTAATTCAAAGTCCAAGGAATCTGTGTCATCCTCATCCCTGCACAGTGTAAGATCAAGGAGATCTTGCAGATCTTCAACACCCAGGCCCAGTGCTTGTTCCCTTGATATTTTCTTCACCTCACCACTGGATTTGATCAGAGTCAATACGTGGGTCTGTTTGTCAGATTTCCACTTTAGTATTTTTGAATCCAGTGGGTTTCTTGGGAGAGGTTTTATTGAAGATGAGTTTGGAGATGGTGGCCTGGTAATGACTGGCTGAGCAGTATTTGTAGTTTGTGTCAATTCAAGTTTTTCTCCTATCATCTGCTTAAGGCCTATTTTTACAAGGTAATCCCCTGCTGCTTTATCTGCTGTTGTTTCTGCATCCATCTGCTTTTGTTTCCTTGTTTGGTAAAGGATGACAGCAGGTGGAGCAGTGGATCTCCTGATTTGTAGCTTTTGTGGCTTAGCTGGAACCACTGCTTCAGGGTAAACAGGCTTTTGTGGAACATTAGGATTTTTCTTTCTTAATTCTTCCATCTTTTTGTAAGAGGCCAACACTTTATCCTCTTTCCACCTTGTCACTTGGTTCCTTGACCCAAAATTAGCTGTTATTAACTCTTCTTTCATTCTCTTCAGCTGCAGAGTCCTTTCTGGTACATTTTTCTTAAACTTTGCCCAGATAGGAAGAGTCTGCTTCACCTTGCTTTTGATCATATCTTGAATTATGGCTGTTTCACTTTCTAGCTCACTGATGGTCCATTCTTTGTACTGGTACCTTTCTCCCTTGTATGTTTTGTAAGCCATGATATTATCAAGATAATCTTTCCTCAAGGTTTCATCAGCTCTTTCTGATAAATTTTGACAGAGATCTTTTGAAAACTGCTCCAAAGTTTAGACTTGGGTTAGCAGATATTGGTAGTATGTTTGAATCTCTATGTCAGATTTTCCTTCTGTATTTCTTTTGGAGATATCCTCTGCTTGTTGAGCCTTTAACTTCAAGTATTCTTCAATGTTATTAGGCCTTGGATATCATTGAACAGATGGCAAGTTCCTTTTAGCAGGGTCATCTTCAGAGTAGAAGGATTTGATCTCCTCTCTAACTGCTGGAAGATCTAATGGATACTGGACTCCTGCAGGAAAAATGGCAGTGTTTGAATTTGAGACTTGTGCTGAAGAGAGTGGGACAGGATTGGGAATGGTAACAAGGGACAGTGGCTGTGTGGATGTTTGTGGTGGTGAAGGGTCATCATTCAGAATTATCCTTCTCCTTTTAGGTTTTGGAGAGGTTGGTGGTGTTTTGGTGGGTTGAGTGGTGGTGATTTGAGTGGTAGATGGTTGACTAACAGTTGTTGAAACAACTGGTGTTTCAACCACTGTTGCCATTACAACAGATGATGTGTCACCTGAAGTCTTCTGCTTTTTGGCAGGTGGTGTTGGTGGTAATGAGGATGTTTTTTATGGTGATGTGATTTGTGGTAAGGCAGTGGATTGAGTGTGTGTTGAAGTGGTGGCAGTTGTTGGTGTAACAGATGTTGAAACCACTGAAGTACCAACAACTGTTGATACAACAGGTGTTTTAACATCTGCTGGTTTGGAGGTTTGATGTGTGGATTTGGGTTGCCTCACTTTTCTAGTGGGCTGTTTTCTTTTAGGCTCAGGATTTTCTTCATCCTTGGGCTCAGAAACACCCTGCACTTCCATTTCCATATAAACTTTCTTCTCCTGTTCAAACCTTGATTTTCCTTTTGCCTCTCTATCCTTTTTCACCCTTGCATTTTCATCAGCAATGGCATTTAAGGTCACATCAACATTTTTAGAACCATCTGGTTTAGGGATGTCTGCAAGCATACTGGATTTGTCTGGTGCAATGTACAAACCATCTTCATATCCCTTTTTCTTTAGCTGCTTCATTTTCTCCCCCTTTTTGGCGTCAGCTGGTGGTGGGTTGTCCACAAAGATGATAGTAGGAGGAGCAGAATCAGTGGTTTTCAGCAAGTGGGCCTTGATTGCCTTTATGTATGCTTGTGTATCCATGAACCTAGCTTCTATCATATTTCTGATCTTTTGAACCTGTATTTCATGTTGCTGATCAGCATATGCCCTTTGTTGGTGAAGCAGAGGTTGAAATAAACTCCAAAGCTAAGTGGGAGTAGGAGCAGATGATGGAGCAAATGTTGTATCTGGTGCAGCAGTGGGTGTTGCCTTTTGTGCTTGTAACAACTGTTGCAGCATTGACTTAATATCTACAACAGATGTGCCCAATTTGTCAACCCTCTCCGTTAATTCCTTATACATTAAACCATCACCCAAGTTAATGGGATCATCTGATTTCCCACTGGCAGTGGTTGTATCAGCAGTTGACTTAGGGAAAGTTTCCCAAAAGTCATCCACAGATGCCCCTTTTTCTTGGTACTGGGGACTTCTTTCCTCAGCAATTGACATCCTTTTAATAGAACCAGTGGTTGGAACAAAGACACCAGCGGATATCACAGTTGCTGGAGAGGAAATTGCCTTCAAGGGAGTCTTATTGATGAAACAACTAGCCAGGTGTAGATCAGTGGATCCAAAACCTATAGTTGCTGCTCCACTTGAACTACTGACAGGAAGTACTTGTACTTCCTGCAGTGTAACCTCCTCAGTTGTTGGTGGGTTAGCAATGATTGAGACACCAGACCCAGTCACTTGTTCAGGTATATTCTCATGAACAGGTGTTTGAGAAGAACTGGTTTGTGTCTGGGCTAAATCAACTGCATCCAACAAAAGTTTTGTTTGTGGGGGAATTTGAGAAGTGAGGATAGGTGTAAAAAGCGAATTTGCCCCGGGCAGTGGGTTGTGGATGATGGAATCAAGTGATTCCAGAGCATCATAATTTGGTGTCCCTGTTCTTACAACCTGTTCTTTTTGAGAAAAAGCAGGAGGAGTTTGAGGCTCAGGTTGAGATCTTTCTTCCAACTACTGTGAGGAAGTAGCAGCAGTGGTTATTAGTGACTTTTGTGTTGTCACTGGTAGTTGCTCTGGGATCTCATCTTCCAGAGTTACCTTTGTTTTGGGTTTGGGGGGCTTTTGTGATTTTTTTCTGTTTTGGTCTTTTGGTGGTTTTAGGTGGGGGTTTCACAGCAGTTGTTTTGCTGCTGTCATCACCTTGAGCAGTGGGCTCAACAGGAGGTGCCTGAGGAGCAGTGGTAGCTACTGAAGTCTTCTCAGGAACCTCTGCTTGTGTTTTGGAAATTTTTGACAGCCTTGTAAAGGTTTCAGAAGTGAGGCTCTTTATTGAAAAAGGATTTCCCTGGATAAGCACATGGGCATTATCTTTTGAAAATTTCTTTTTAAAATAGTAACTTAAAAACCTTGGAAAGAGCAAAAATGCCTTTTTATTAACATTTGTAACAAGATAATTGAAGATTTCCTGGGAATAGTTAAAATTTTCACCATGTAAGATAGCATAACCCAGATATTGAATCTTCAATGGGATTTCATTGAAAGCAGTAGTCTTGTTTGAGACACACATCAATAGGGTATGAAACAAAAACCTTGTGGCAGGAGGAAAACTGCCTTTTTCTAAAGTGTCTTTTTTCATTTCCTCTTCATAACCCCTTTGAATGAAAAACGTTTGATACTCTGTTTTAGGGAAAGATGTTTTACCTTGAAGATCTTCGAGTTCAAAAACCTCCGAAATGGTTTGAGGTGTTATTGTGACTGGAACATCCTTGATAGAAGAATTGATGGCTAAGGGCTTTTTATCCTTAGTTTCCAACTTAGCATTTTTCCAGAATTCTTGCTGGGTATCCATGTAGATCGGAGCATCACAAGTCAACAAAGTTTTTTACTTTGAAGACGACAGAGCATCAATGATGGAATTGAAGGTTTCGGTGTGACTGGGGTTTTCAAGTAGACCCAAGTAGTTATGTGTGGATTTGAGTGGGAGAGACATCGTGATTTGAGTATGATTGCGAGAGGAAGAAGACGATGAAGAGGATGAGTGTTTTTGAGAGAAATGGATGATAACTGCTTTGAGAAAGGAATTTTGAATTCGATTCGACAGTAAAAACACTGTTTGGGGGTTTTGATCAGGGTTTTATAGGGGGGAAGTGAATGCTGACGTGGCAGCAGTTACTAAAAGATCTGACCGCTATGTACTCTCCACGTGCCAACCTCTGATGATAATGGAGGACAGTTGGTAGGAAACCACTGATGGAACAATATCAGTGGTATGCAACGGTTACAAATGAGAACAGTGACTGACTTTAAGCTAGCAGTGGATAGCCATCAGTGGGTTAAAACACTGATTTTGAACAACAGTTTTTTTTATTTTTTATTTTAACTTTAATTTTTATCACCAAAACAATATTCGAGGAACTCTTATCTCGTTGGAATGTAACGATTAGGTAAAATTGTAATTTCATTGTAATTCTAGTTTTCATTTGATAATTTCATTCTATGATTAATTAACCACATCAACAATAAAAATGTGAGCAGTGGATGTTTTTTAGGAACACCAATGATTGTCAATATCAGTGGATGTCAACAATAAAAATGTGAGCAGTGACTATTTTTTAACTATCAGTGGATAGCCAACAGTGATTGAAACACAGATGTTTGGTCAGTCAGTGGTCAACATGAAGAATGAAGAAACAGAGGTTGGCTTTCAGCAGTGGATAACATTCAACAATCAGATGTTTGAACCAAAACAGTGGTTGTAACAGACTTTTAAGGATTAATGAAAACTATCATTTTTAACTATTTTGAGGATGTTTGACCTTATATAGATATTTGTCCTTAAACATCTGTTCAATTTATTTAGTTGTATAAAGATCAAACCAATGTTCAATTTATAGTACATATCAGTTAGCATGCTGGGGTGATGTGATAAATACTGTTACATATAAACATCTCAGTGATATGACGTCTAACAATCTAACAGAGTATAAAACACTGATGTGATAAATACTGTTACATATAAACACTGTTAACATAAACAAAGGTAGAATACCTGTTTGGAATTCGAAATGGCAGTTAAAACCCTGTTTGGGGTTTTGATTGGGGTTTTATAAAAGTGAAAAGTGGATGCTGAGGTGTCAGCGGTTACAAAGCGTGGACAGCTAAGAACTGTCCACGTAACAACCTCTAATGAAAATGGATGGCAGTTGAAACACTGATGTTTGGAGTTAAATAGATGTTTAACCTTAAACAGATGTTTGGCCATAAACAGATGTTTGGTCTTAAACCAAACATCTGTTAAAGGTCAAGATCTGTTTGACTATTGGTGAACCTCGGTTTGACTTTTGATGAACATTTGTTTGACTTTTGGTCAACGGTTGGATGGAAACCCATGTTAGATTAAACAGTATGAATGAATAAACACTGAAGTATCATAAAACTTTGAATGAAAATCATGAAAAGTTAAATGTGATACAACAGTTGAGAGGAGACCTTTGCATTTTAGGCTTGTTTCTTATTTTGATTAACTGTTGATGATGTTGAGAGTTTTTATTGACACTAACATTTTAAAATATGTTAAGATGGATATTGAGATTATTAAAATAAACTATTACATAGAAAAATAGAAATTTAATGAAATATTTATAAACTATTACACGCTAGAGTTAACACTTGTTAGGATTTCGTAAACTCTGGTCTTTCTCCATGTGATTTCATGCTCTCTTTTGTTTTTCAGATCAGTTAGCATGTTGCAGATTTTCTGATCCTATTTTAGAAGTTGTGTGAGAAACTCTTCTGCATTTTTCTGGAAATCTGATGGAGGAGAGTGGAGGACTTCATCAAGCAATGCTATGCTGTTCCAGGTTTTCTTGTAATTAGTGTCATTGATTATGTCGACTTTCCTGTTTAGTTCTTCGTCTGTTCTTTTTTCTTTAAGTGACCACATCGAGAATTGGGTTTTAACATCGCTGGTGTCTGACCAGTGGTAGAAGCTGAAGTTTGCCATGTATATTTTTGTTGGATTTTCTGATGTGGAACAATCTTTCACAAACAGTGATTTGTAGAACAGTTTGTTGATGTTTTGAATCAAAAGTAATTATCGATCTTTTATAGAGTTTAAAAACGCGTCTACATGGTAAATGAAGAGGTTAATTGTAATTATGATAATCTGCTTTTGTTCTTTGAACTTCGAAAATTTGTCCCTTGGGTTTCTTGGTATTTAATTTTAAAGTTTTCCCATAAAAGTTGGGGTTTGAAAAGTTTTTGCATTAAAAGACTGCTGCTTTGAAATATACATTAATATGTTTATATTAAATCTACACGTTTTGATTGATTAAGTATATAAACTCATGACCACTTCACCTGTTTTTCATCACGATTTCCTACGAAGATATCATACTTTCAGGAAAGTCGAGTAATACAGTTTATTGATATGGCGTCATTCACTACTATAAAATCAGATGATTTAAAGCAGCATTTTGTCAAGCATATAGAGGAACAGGTGTATGAAGATAGGGCTACTCTTCATGAGCTGAAGAGATGTTTTGATGGATTGCAAGTTGGCCTGTTCACGAGAGAGCAGGTTTCCAGAAATCTTATGTGAATGCCTTCAACTTCAGTTCGTGAGCTTTGTGTTGTCAGCAATATAGAGTGTGGTGATAGAGACGTGGAGTTCATGGCGATGCTGAAGGACATACATCGAGAGGTTCAACAATCGATGGAGTTGAAGCTGACATTTCTTAATTCTTACGGTTATTGTTAGATTTAAAAGTTTAGTTGTTCAGTATGTTATGTAATAATTGGACTTTTAAGGTCATGAATAAATGAATAAATTTTAATCTTATAAATATATGTTGCGTTTGTAGGAAAAAAAAAGAGAGAGTGTCAATTTTAAATTACCATTTTGCATATTTTGAATTTCAAAAGTTATGGATATTGTCAGTAATTACTAATTTGATTTGAAAGCAATTGTCATCATGACATTTCTAATTTTTATTTAAGTGGTGTTTGTTTTTTGGCCAGAAGCACTTCTGGCCACTTATGTCTGCGTCGCGCAGACGCGCGCAGACGTTTCATGTCTGCAGCTTGTTTGTTTTCTCGCAGACCTTTCATTAAAAAAGGTTTGCGAGACCTCTTCTTGGCACAGACATTGACCCAAGTCTTCTTGGCACAGGCCTTTACCTCTTCTTGGCACAGACCTTTATCTCTTCTTCCACACCTCCACCCCCACATCCCCGCCACCACCTCCACCACCACATCTCCGCCACCACCGCCACCCCCACGTTCACCCATCTCCTCCACCCGACACCCCCAATCACCTCCACCATCAAAATTGCCGTCATCATCTGTTATCATCATCATCATAGAACATCATCGTCATCATCTTCATCGATCATCATCATCATCTCATCAACATCTTCATCGATCATCATCATCACCGCCGTTGTCACAGGAACCACAACCACCGCCATAACCGACATAGCCGCACCACCACTGCCGCCGTATACACCGCCGTCTCTCTCTCCTCGTACTCTCTCTATCTGGATCTCTCTCCTCCCTCGATCTCTCTCTCTCTCTCTTTAGAAACCCCCAAATCGAAACCCTTGAAGATGGTGAAATTAGGGTTTCGGTTGATGTTCTTGGCGGTGGTGGTGGTTGTGACGGGGGTGGGTGGTTGTGACGGGGGTGGGTGGTTGCGACGGGGGTGGGTGGTTGTGGTGGTGGTGGTGGTGGTGAGGAAGATGGTTGTGGCGGTGGTGATGCAGAGAGAGAGAACAAGAGGTTTGTGTGTGTAAAGTGTGTGTTTGTGTGTGTTGAGAAGATCTTTTTGTAGAATAAAAAAACAAAACCTCTTCTCCTTGCAGACTGCAGACCTTTGGTCCACCTCTTCTCCTGCAGATGTCTGCAGATGTGGTCCGCAGACTGCAGACCTTTTACCTCTTCAAAAGAAACACCACCTTAAACTTTAATTAAGAGAAAATAACCGTCAATTTGAAATTCCCATTTTGCATATTTTCAATGTCCAAAGCTCAAGAAATTAACATTAATTACTGATTTGATATGCAAGAAAATGTCATCAACAGTTATTTTTATTTTTTATTTTAACTTTAATTTTTATCACCAAAACAATATTGGAGGAACTCTTATCTCATTGGAATGTAACGATTAGGTTAAATGGTAATTTCATTGTAATTCTAGTTTTCATTTGATAATTTTATTATATAATTAATTAACCACATCAACAATAAAAATGTGAGCAGTGGATGTTTTTTAGGAAAACCAATGATGGTCAATATCAGTGGATGTCAACAATAAAAATGTGAGCAGTGACTATTTTTTAACTATCAGTGGATAGCCAACAGTGATTGAAACACTGATGTTTGGTCAGTCAGTGGTCAACATAAAGAATGAAGAAACAGAGGTCGTCTTTCAGCAGTGGATAACATTTAACAATCTGATGTTTGAACCAAAACAGTGGTTGTAACAGACTTTTAAGGATTAATGAAAACTATCATTTTTAACTATTTTAAAGATGTTTGACCTTAAACAGATATTTGACCTTCTATATCAGTTGTTTGGAGTTAAACAGATATTTGACCTTAAACAGATGTTTGGACATAAACAGATGTTTGCGCTTAAACAAAAGTTTGACCTTAAAAAGAAGTTTGCCCATAAACATTTGTTTGCAAAAAAAAAAGACCAATTTTAAGAATACTATACCCAAACAATCAAAATGAGGAGCTTAATAATCATCCAAGTATACTTCATTTTTATTTAGTAGTATAAAGATCAAACCACTGTTGTATTTATAATACAGATCAAACCAATGAGGTGATGTGAGAAATACTGTTACATATAAACACCTCAGTGATATGACATTTAACAATCTAACAGAGTATAAAACACTGATGTGATAAATATTGTTACATATAAACACTGTTAACATAAACAAAGGTAGAATATCTGCTATTGATGCTGAACCACTGTTCTTATTGGGCAATGGTTCGTCTTTGGGTTTGTAAAGGGTTTGTCTCGAGAGATAAACTCTAGCGAACCACTGCTATAATAAACACTGTTACATAAGAAACACTGATACATAAATACTAAAGTTGAATCCGCTGTAGATGCTGAACCATTACTGCTACTGAGCAGTGGTTTTCCTTTGGTTAATCAAGCTCTAGGTACATAAGTGCTTGTCTTTAACAGGGCTTTGTCTTCAACAGTGGATATGCCTCATCAGTCTTTAAGTCCATCAGTCTTTATAAGGAGCAGTGGTTAGTTATAACAGTCCTTAGCATGATCAGCTGTTATAACCACTCCATAACCCTTTGAGAGGAAGCAAGTGTCGGTCTATTTAACTGAGAGGAATGATTGCAGTACATCCCTGTTGAAAAACAGAGTCGATAAATTTAGGGAAAATGAGGTTGAAAGATGATAAGCCAACAGTGGACGATCTCATTCTATAGCTTCGATAAATTCAGGGGTATTCTCAAATAATACTTCCTAGATGCTTCCAAAGAAGCATTACTTTGGACATTTGTCGGTCTTCAAACATCTATTATCTATTATCTACTATCTATTATCTATTATCTATTATCTATTATATATAATAAATGAAAGTTGATTGCTCCACATGGCCTGATGTGTGCAAAATGCAACATATAAATTACATCAATTGTGGCATAAAACTAACCCTTTTTTAGTACTAATGTTGGAAAAAGTGTGCTTTTGTCTTCCTTTTGTATTTTCAGGATTAAATGAGCTCAATTTAACAAAAGAAGCAAAAAGACAGCAAAATCTAACATAAATACAAGAAAAGGAACAAACGTGACATGCCCGACCCCACAACAGCATCTTCCCAAGCAAAACAAGAAGACAGAAGACTGAACACGCCCCGTGCTCAGCCAGCACGGGGGCGTGCCCAAGTGTCAGCAGAAAAGACAAAGTGGTAGAAGCTTCTATTGCCCACCACAGGGCCGTGCTCAGCGGGCATGGGGCCGTGGTCAACTATAAGATTCGCACAATCCAGGCAAATCTTCATAGTACAAAGATTCTTCTGCACACGGGGTCGTGCTCAGCGAACACGGGGGCGTGGTCAACTAATAAGACAAGCTGCATTAAATGAAGAAAGAGAAGGATGTGGACACGGGGCCGTGCCCGAGCTTCTGTTCAGCCTATAAATAGGAGTGCTTGGCTTAAGCTCAAACCATCCCTTGGCACACCACCTCTCTCACACTTCACCCACCACCCACCACCACCATAACACCATCATCCACCACCATCATCCATTGTCCATCATAGAGTGTGTGAGTCGTCTCGGGATCCAAGATTGACCGTAAGAGTTCTTGACAATCAAGGCCATGTTTGCCTAAGTCTCTTACATCACTTGGTGAAGACAAGTGTCTAGTGTAATACTTTTTATTTTTAATCTTTTCGCACTTTTTAATTGGTTTTGTATTAATGGCTTTAATAACTAGTTTCTTATGTTGAAGGTGATTCTTCCTTATCGTTTGTCCGTGGTGTCTTGACATTATTTTACTGTCTATATAAAATAAAAGATTTTCACCATT